>CATIWF010200696.1:0-152734 GCA_949630135.1 Balakata baccata
ACGTACATGTCTAAGCATCTGATTCTCATTTTGCAACGTGGAAAGCCTCTCTTCAAGCTCAGAGTTCTTCTTCTCCAAGTCTTTGACTCTTGTTTCCAAATCATTCAAGTATGCCTTTTTCCTTTCCCTTGCTTGCTGAGCTGAAACTCTGTTTCTCAGCAACCTGAATTCACATTTTTGTTCCAATGCAAAACATTAGCACCCCCATCATTCTTCCAAGGCAATATGGGGCAAAATAGTAATATAGACGCCGGCGCAGAATTCTTACCTCTTTAGTCGCTTGTTTTCTTTGTCAACTGAGCTCCTTCCTCTCTTTCTCTGACTTTGACCTTCCCCTTGAGCCTGCCCTCTTTCTGGACCGGAAACTGAACTGCCGTCTCGACCGGAAGCCGAGGTTCCGGCTAATTCGCCGCCTATCTCCGGCACTCTGCTGATTTCCTCCTCGTTTTCCATCCCTGAAATTACATCGACACTCAATCAATAAAACAAAATCTTAAATATTCTATTCGAAATAATGCAATATCTGGGGAAGTGTGAAAAAACAAACAACGAATTCAAGAAATCCACAACCTTCTAAAAATACCCAGAAGGAAAATTTCAAGGTAAGATGAGATCATGAACGAAATGAAAGAAAATGATTTACAGATTTACCGCCACTATTCACTACATAGTATGCAAAAACTAACATTACACGAAACCCAGAAAGAAAAAAAAAAATCGAAACTTTATTTGCAATTCTAAAGGAAACAAATTATTGGAGTTAAAATTTGAATGCGAAAACGGAATTCTATATCTTCTCGGGTCAAACATTATTGAGGAAATAGAGTGAAAGAGGGATCAGACCTTCTTTTACTTCAAGTTGAAGAGCAGAGCTGGAAGATCGCTCACTGCTGGATGACAGAGAATTGGCTGCAATTGAACTAGTAGCTTGTTCTTGCATTTCTTCTTCACAGTTGCAGAAAATTAAAAGATAATTTTGTTGAGCTTTTGTAGCGAGGAAAAAAAAAAGAGCGGGATAATACTCGTTACAGCGAGGGAAGTGTGCAGAGTGATTTCAGCCGTTCGATTTTCTTCAAATCTGACGGTTAAAAGAGAGCAGTCGTGGATAAATTTGAACCATGCAGAACTATGAGAATCAAAGGTTAGTGGGATAGAAGCGTGGAGATATATAATCCGTAAGATCTGTTTTGATCGGACGAATGAGATGGAAGTGGGAAGAGAGATGCAATGAATTGGGACCATGTTATGTGCCGGCTGAAAGGCAGCTGCTGCTTGCTTCTTGATTCTTAATCTTGGTAATGTTTTCCAGTTCCATATACCTGTATTTTATTTAGATATTTCCAATTTTTATAGTATTTTAAAGTATCAAACTAAAATTTGTAATAAAATTTGAATTTAAGAGTTACTGGTATAACTTAATATGTTAGTGAGATGATAATTTTTCAATCTTTCATATAATTTGAGTGGAACTCGAAATTACATCTTAGAGTTGAGATTATTCCAACCATTTTTGTATCATTTTCTACTCAATTTGTATTAAAGTATTTATATTTTACATGCTCTTTGGAAAAAACATTTTTTGGAAGAAAAAAAATTATATTTTTAATTTTTTTAAATTTTAAAAACTGCTTTTAGATGGAAATATATAAATAAATATTTTTTTCAAAAACATATTTAAAAAACAGTTTATAAAAAACAAAAAAAAAGTCAGTTAATTAAAAAAAAAATTCAAAAACTGTTTTTATGACACTTAACAGCAATTTCAAGCACTCTCTTTACTAGTTTATATACTTGTATTGCTCAACCTATATTAAAGTATTAGTATGCATGTGGAGTAAAATAGTACAAAATAAATTGGATTTGTTGCATAATTGTTTGTAGTAATAACAAAATCAATGCAAAAGCAATAGAACGAATGAGTCGATAAAGATCCAAAGAGAAATATTTGACAAATTACTTCTTACGAGAAAGTAAGCCTAAAACGAGGTTTGTTTTTCCAAATTTGGATATGGGGATGGCTAAACGTTTTGCAGAAACTTGCGAAGCCGATGGAGTTGAAAAGCTGCGAAGGAGGGAAGTTGGTACTGCAAAACTTGAGCTCCTAAAATCCATATGCTTAATATTTGAGCCACTTTGGCATGACCTTAGCTCCCTATACTCTATAAACTTTAGACCTCTGCAAAGTTGCCATGCCCTTCCCTTCTTCTGATTATTTGTCTAAGTTGGCTTGTGAAATTTGTGGTGCAAAAAATGGTTGTTTTGAGATTTATATAAGACGAGACAGAGGAATGTTATGGGAAGAGTTAAGAAAATAAGTCACGGGATGGAATATCATTGAAGGGAACTTCCCTGCTGTTTTTTAAGTTTTGCTAATAGATGCTTTTGGGAAAAATATACATATGACAGTTTTCAATTTTCGTTAGTAATAGCAAATCTATGTAGACTTTGAATGCAAACACTACATTAGATCAAGAAGATACTGTTTTGTGAATTTTTGTGGCTACCATGACATGTAAGACAGTCTAAGCGACTATGGCCAAAATTTGGCATCGCCTTATGGATGTTACAAATCTTAAGTCAAGCTGCTTCAAATTTGGCAAACGAAATCTGAGTCCAAGAAAGTTGAAGGAATTGCATTTAGATATGCTGAATGTTAATACCTTACCCTCCCATATACAGATTATGCAAACAATCTGAGATCACAAATAGTTTTCAGAAGTTTATAGACTTTCAAACCTTATTTTTCAATGTAAATCTACTCCTATTTTTAACAATTGCTTATGGGATAAATACATCTACAAAGCTCCTTATAGATTTTATTCGCTCTATGATTAGACATTGGCAACCTATTAAACCGCTCGCAAACAACTAGCAAGTTAGCAGATTTTATACAGCAAGGAATTCATGAGCATGAAACAAAAATAATTTGAAGTATATAATGTAGAAGGAAATATCTCTACAGGAAACTAAACCTGGAAGCCTGAAATTTTTGCGCCTACTATCTAGTGTTGCGTAAAGAGCGAGATGCTTAGACTTCAAAATGCAGTAAAAAATGGAAAAAGTGCACATTATGTTGAATAAGTTCTCCATGGTGCTGTCATCAGATACAATGGAAATATACAGATTGTTTTAACAGGAAGAAACAGCTTCAGGAACAGACCTTTGGTATGGGATGCGTTGATCTGGAACCCCATCTTCATTTCGTTTATCTTCAAACCATTTCACCACTCTTTTCCGAGGCAGATTTGTCACTTGCACAATGCTGCTAATCATAGCATTCTGCATCATTGATAAATACAAAGGCAATGTGAGGAACCAAACTTCCAATATTACTACAGCATAATTGTTCAATGAGCAGCAAAAAGTTTGTGACTTTGTTTACGGCTAGGAGTCTCAATAGAACACTAAAGTATGGACATTATACAGGAAGAAAAATTAGAGAAAGATATAAAACTGACACTATGAGCATATAGAACAAAGAATTGCTCTAAAGTATTGATTTTTGAAACTCAAATAGGAAGTGATTCTTAAAATTTGACTTGAGTGAAAGCATAGAACAATCTGATCATTGAGAAAGAATCAGCATTTAATCTGATGAAAGTGGACAGTGTGAATGAGACTTGTTAGCTAAAATTAATTTTTGCACTGCAAATTATTTAAAGAAAATGAAAAGCATATGCAACTTCCTAGACTATTTGAATCGTGCTATTCCTATCACTAAAATTGTTTTATCAGTGTAAGCAAATAATTACTTACAGTAGGCCTCTTTGTTCTTTTATAAACTCTTTCAAGAGTATCAACATGGACTTTCTTCAGTCTCTTCTGAGCAGACCATCTGTGCCTCATAACATGGACTGGCACTTCTTTTTCACTTTTAGATTTCACATCTATAGTTGGCCTATCAATAGAATCAATTTCAATTGGTTTAGTTTGTGGAAGTGATGGTGTTGGTGCAGGCTCATCAGGCAAAGCAGCACTCATTACAACAAGATTCGGAGGAGGATCACGAAGCAACTCGAGAACAATTGCTCTATCAAGGCAAAGCTCAGCAGCAAGGGATTTAATCTGAAAACAAGAGAAATTTCATTTTCGAAGCCAGAGCATCATGAAATGGGAACTTAATTCAGTAGTTATTGACTTCCATCACCAAAATTTCCAAGTTCTTAAACTAGAAATTGCTAGTAACTACATAGATGTGGAATAAGATGCTCACACTAGTTTTGCGGCGTCCATTTTTTAAAGCACGAGCCAGCCTTCGAAGTTGCCAATTCTTGAGCTTTACTGGTCTTTCCTCCTTGTCTTCTTCTTCCTCAACATCATCTTCTTTGATAAAATTACCATCTTCAACATCATCTCCAACTGAGTTGAGCATTTCTACATCGTCATCATCACCAACTCCCAGCACCTCCTCTAAATCCCGTTGAAGTTTTTCGAGGTCTTCCTCGCTTATATCATCATCTATATCATCACTCGCGGATGATTCGTCATTTTTAAGGTCTTCTTCCAGCATGCTAAACAGCGCCTCAAAGGCATCTTCATCTATATCGTCTTCCTCCTCTCTCGAATTCTCAAGAGACGAACTTTTCTTAAAGAAATGAGGGAGTGGAAAAAAATGAATCAGCAAGGAAATAAAACAATTAAAAAAAAATTCCTAATTCTATAAAGCGACTAAAAATTTTGGCAATTTTTGTTAAATTCAAGAGTTTCTAAGCAATTGATAGTGACATTTAGCAGAGGACTAGCATCTCACTCCCATGCATGAACTCCGAATTAGAATAATCCGCTTTCGAATCCTTACCTTCTTTTTCTTTGAAGAAGAAGAAATTGCAGAGTTGATGTTTCGACGGCGAGAGAAAGCGATAACAGAGGAAGTTAGAGGATGACGAGGCAGAACTATAATGGATGACCTGAGATTTCCGGCGAACATTCGCTCAGTTCCCGAAGATGGCCATCCCTGTAGAGTAGCAGAAGCCTTCCAAGACGATAAAGATGCTGCCATTTTCGCTCGCTGTGTACCTCACTAATATCTCCGAACAGGAAAAATCTAATCTCTGATATCCCATCAAAACACGCAGATGAAGACAGTGAGATAGACCCGGTCATGGGCTGGCCATCCGCTCGGCCCGGCTTGTATTTGTTTCGAATTTATATGTGTAAATTCGGTCTGGTCCAAATCATTAAAAATCCCAATTATGTATACAACTGAACTAAATATATATCAGAGCAAATTACACTATGGACCTTGGTCACATAGTATTATTAACTATAAACACGTATAAGATAAAGTAATAAAAATACAATAATAATTTTATAAATAAAATAAATTTATATAGATTCGTTTATTGATATATATTTAATAATTATTAGAAAAATATTTATTAGTTTATTGATAAAAGTTCATTTTATTTTAAAATAAAATCAACAGTTATTTTGTATTTTTTTCGTTTTTATATATTATTTGTTTCGATTTATTATTTTTCTGATGTATTTTGTCTCGATTTTTTTGTTACGTTTTGATTCTTTTTTTAGATAATTCAATAAATTTATATCTGTAAATTAAAACAAAAAATATTCATTAAATTAAATATACAAAAATAAAATAAATTTTTATTAATATAAGAAATGAACTTTTATTAATAAACTAATAAATATTTTTCAATAAACTAATAAATTCTTAGTTTATTTATTATAAATATTTTTAGTTTATTTGTAATGAACTTTTTTATTAAACTAATGAATTTTAGATTTATTTGTAATAAATTTTTTTTAATGAACTAATGAGCCTTTTTCAAAAAACTAATAAATTTATAATTCCTTCGTAATAAATGTTTTTAGTTTATTGGCAAATAATCTTCTTAATAAACTAATGAAACTTTATTTTATTTGTAATAAATTTTTTTAATGACTTAATAATAAATTTTTTCAATAAACTAATAAATATTTAATTTATTCATAATGAACATTTTTTCAATTTATTTGTAAATAATCTTCTCAATAAACTAAAGAATCTTTATTTTATTTTTAATGAACTTTTTTAACGAACTAATTAATATTTTTCAATAAACTAATGAATATTTATTTAATGACAAATGATAAATATTTACAAAAATGTTATCATGTGATTGATAAATATGTAAGTTTAATTTATTTATAAAATTATCATCACATTCTACACATGTAATGAATTTGATTATAATGTTATATGGATCAGATTCCAACATATAACAATTGATAGCTAAATGCAACACACCATTTTGTTCAATCCGATTCAACTATAACCCCGAGCCCTTCATTCGAAACACACCGTTTGTTCTTTCTTGTTACTTCGGTCATTAGTACATTTATTGTAAAGATGACAATTGGACCACATCCGTATTGCTCAATGATTATATATTGGATCATGGTTTATATAGTATTATAGATCAAAATTATTACCTGTATAAGATGTGGTGGCAATTTGGTAAATAAATCAAATTTACATAGTTATCAATCACACAATAACATTTTTATAAATATTCATCGTCTATTATTAAATAAACGTTTATTAGTTTATTGAAAAATAAAAAAAAGTCATTACAAATAAAGTAAAAGTTTATTAGATTATTAAAAAAATTCATTGCAAATAAACTGAAAAAATATTTATTATGAATAAATTAAAATTTAATTAATTTTTTTGAAAAATGTTCATTATATGTTTACAAAAGATTAATTACGAATAAAATAAAGTTTTATTAATTTATTGAAAAAGTTTATTACAAATAAACTGAAAATATTTATCATGAACTAGATGTTCATTAATTTTTTGAAAAATACTTATTAGTTTGTTAAAAAAATTTATTATAAATAAAATAAAATTTTATTAGTTTAATAAAAAAATTCACTACGAATAAACTAAAAATGTTTATAATAAATAACTAATGATTCATTGGTTTATTGAAAAATGTTCATTAATTTATTAATAAAATTTCATTTTTTATATTAATACAAATTTATTTTATTTTTATATACTTAATTTAATTGATATTTTTTTATTTTGATTTGTATGTATGAATTCATTAAATTATTTAAAAAAACTCAAAATGTAACAAAACGCATCAAACAAATAATATATGAAAATGAAAAAAAATAACTGTTAATTTTATTTTAAAATAAAATGAAAATTTATGCATAAACTAATAAATAATTTTTTAATAATTAGTGAACTTATGTCAATAAATAAATATGTATAAATTTGTTTTATTTATAAAATTGCTACTGTATTTTTATTATTTATCGCACATTTGTTTAGTTTATAATATTATGTGACCATAATTCACAATGTAATTTGCGCGCATTGTCCCCTTCAAACAAAATGAAATTTTTTGTTATTTTTCCACCCCACCTCGATTCTGTATTTTTTTTTTTGTGTCAGGACAACAAGAACTTCGCCCCAATAATTTATTTTTTATTTTTATATTTATATATATATATATTAATTATTTATATTTTAATATAATTAGTAATTTTAAAAAAAATAAAATAAAAATTTAATATTTATTTGTTTAGTTTATAATACTATTATGACCATAATTCACAATATAATTTGCGCGCATTCCCCCTCCAAATAAAACGAAATTTTTTGTTATTTTTCCACCCAACCCGATTCTGTAATTTTTTTTTGTGTCGGGGACAAGACAGGAACAACCAGAACTCTACCCTAATAATTTATTTTTTATTTTTATATTTATATATATATATTAATTATTTATATTTTAATATAATTAGTAATTTTTAAAGATAATAAAATAAAAATATAATATTTATTTTAAATAAAAATATTTTTTATTTAAAAATATATATAATTAACTCACTAATTAAAATAAAAATATATTTTTAATTTAAAAATAAAATAAAAAATTTAATAAATTCAGTATGGATATTGTCGAAATTCCAATCTCTGTCGGAATCGGAGACACAAACCTATAAAATTTTTGATAGAAAACAGAATGAAGACAGGGATGGAGCATATTTTCGGGATTTGAGACGGGACAGATTTCGCCTCGAACCCACCCGTTGCCATTCCTAATTTACTGAGTATGGACAAGCATCTGCGGTGATGATCTACTAAGTTCCAGTAGGTACATATGCACCAGATCCACACACTCTTTCTCTATCACCCCTCTGTTCTTGGGCATCTAGACTGCTACCGTATTCTTCCCTGTTCTCAATAATGGCAATATCATCAACATTACCACCATCAACAACAAGAACAACAGCTGCATCGACGAAATGGGTGAGCAATCTTCCATCAATTGCAGCTCGAGTCTATTTCTTCCTTATCATTCTCCAGGTTCCTCTTTTTCAGGTACTTGCTTATTTATAGCTTTAAGTTGAATTTCCATTTTTGAGATTTGTATCTTTCTCTTCAAATCCTTCCTTGCACAATTCCCTTTTTCCGATTCAGGCGTGTTCAATATTTTTACTTTTTTAAGTTAATAGACTACCGGCATGCTTGACTAGAAGTAATTTCATTCTGAATGTGAGATTAAGATCTTCATTACCTGACCTTTTCCTTTGCAGATTGGATTCTTTTTTTTTTTTTTTGAACTTTTGAATTCTCGAGTAGGTGTTACCTTGCTTGTTGAATTTAAGCTTCGACTTGCTGCCGAAAATAATTCATTATACTGAATGATTCCAGGACGATGCGGATGAAGTTTTTCTTTAGTTTTCTCAGAGTTCTACTTGTAAGAGGATATGTAATCTTGTGTTTCTTTAGCTAAATCTTTGTTTCTGAATTTATTGGTGTCAAGAAATACACAGATGAAGTAATATGATTGAAACTATAAATTTCGTTATGTTTTTTTCAATATATTCCTTTCCTACATTAATTAGGAGCGTACTAGGAAAATTAAGAAATGGTTGTTCATATTTGTTGATAACAAGGCACGTTAAATAGGAGCAGACATATTAGAGAATAAGAAATCAACTAAATAGGGGAAGACATATTAGAGATTTTAGAAATCAACTATACTCTTAGAAAGCAAATTGGACTATGACCTGGAACAAATGAAAAATGAAAGTGAGCTTATTTTGGTGGGACAGAGGGAGTATACTATAGTAAAGGGAATCATCTGAAACTGTTACTAGCTAAGAAGATGATCAAAGAATTGTTGATTTTCTCATCCTTGATTTCGTAGTTTTGCATGTTTTGCTGTCCAGAAAGATTAGCAAGGCTCAATTTCAAGGATTATCATTATTGAAGGCAGTAATTAAACTGATTGATCAATCTTAGTCTATGGCTTGATTCTGTTGCAAAATGAAAAATACCATTGAATTGAAACTTAATTGAATTCCCTGGAGGGGGTTGCAGGAAAATTTAATTAGATCTAAGTAGTAAAACCCTGAAATTGAAACTTGGAAATATAGACCTAATATTGTGTTTCATTCAGCAGACTGGCTTCACTTTGAACTTGCCTCAATTTATAGCTTCCTTGTTCATTGCTGCTATAGTTGAAATTTGTTTATTTATCTATACCTGGCTGATTTATGAACATATAATAACCATTTCTGCTCGTACAGGGTCCCTTGCAGATCTGGCATGTGTTCAACACCAATTCATGTCACATCTTCCCAATTGATTGCAAGTGAGATCTTTCCTGTTCCTGTTGTGTTGTGAAATCTCTTCTCTACCCTGGAGCTATTGCAAATGTTCTTCTCAGAAACATGACTGTTCGTACCTGGGACAACCTGTTAACTATATATAACTTGACCAGTGTGAAAGAAGCTCCTGCAGTAACAGATCTCCAGCGCCTAGAGGTTTGATTCTACTCAACTTCACATTTCGGTTTTTGTTGTTATTGATTTTTTTTTTTTAACTTTCCCACTGTGTGGGGGAGAGCACATAACCATATACATTCTTAGTGGTTCCTAAGTATATTTTTATAACGACTCATAAGAATCAGGATCAAATTTTCAAATATAGCTTTTTGACTGTATATATATTTTATGCATCAGCTTCCTATTTAGATGACATATTTACATGAATGTATTTTCCTGTGATGGTTTGAGTCATGCATTTTCCTCCATTATTTTTATTCATGCATCTCAGTCACAATTTTTTTCTGGCCAGTGGAAATGATGCAAAGGTAAAAAAGCTGATTTTATTTGTCATCATTTCTTCTTGTATGATTAACTTCTTTAGAGGTCTAGTTAAGCTTAGGGAAAGTATATGGTTGTATAATTGGGGTAAATTAAGTAACTGAAAATTTCATACAGTTTGGTTGATTGCCAAAAATAAATTTAAGTGAAAGTATAGATCGATCTACAGGCTGATTTATAACCATAAACACCTTCGGTTTTGTTTTCATTGATAAACTGCTCTTACTGTTAAGGAGAAATCCTAGTAGCAATTCATGGTGAGATATCAGCAATCTCTGGTATGGAATTTTACGTGTTTAGTTCATATAGCTGTACTCTGATCATGTTTACATATATAGTTTGTACATATCACTGGAATTATGGCTTGGCATTTGCCTTATATACACTCTGAATATTTGTAAATATTGCTTAGAAATCAATTAGAAAACCAAACTTTTTGAACTGAAACTCTTACTCTGTAATTAAGGGCAAACCGGTACTTGGTGTCTTTTCTCTGTGTTAAATGGAAATTTTACTCTATTGTGATCCCTATTTAATAGGTTCTTGATGTGCCTCTGAGCTATTTTACTTTCATGATATAACACCTTCCAACTTCCTGATTCAATTTCACCATTCAGCCTTTTGTATCTGTTTCATCATTCTTATTCCAGGTTCTTGCCGGAAGCTATTTTTCTGTGGCAGGAGCGCTTGTGGGCATTCTAAAACCTGGTAGGATGAGCATGTTTGGAACACTTTTGGTAATTTGGGGACTTGTCAAGGAAGGGATCCTTGGAAAGCCGGCCAATACAGATCCTGCTAAAGCTGTCTACTACGTCTACCCTACTGTGTTGCTTGCTCTGATTTGTGCATATCTGTGAAATATGATGTGAAGAAGGTTGTGAGAAGTGCCCCTGCTCGACCCATTGCGAAGCCTCTGCAAAGCTCTTCAAAATCAAAGCTGAAATGAGTTATATATATATATACACATTTGCATTTGAACATTTGTTTGGGCTATAGCTGAAATGAGTTTAACACCTGGAATCGAAGCTCTTCTGAACTTCCCACGGTGAGTGAGTTGAAACTTGCATGTTTTTGCAAATGTCAATTTTATACACAAACTACTTCGATACCATTGGGGCTGAGAACCTGGTTAAAAAAGGGGAAAAAAGACAGAAAAAGAGAATGGTGATGAAGGGTCAGTTTACCCCAAACATTTTTGTGGTGATCAATTTGTTTCAATATTAATGTTTAGGCCTCGTTGATATGTAAATTTCTATTTCTGGTAAATTTAACTCATTTCATTCTCAAAACACTATTTTTCATGTCTGTTTTTCTTTGTTTTTGTTTTGATAGTTATTTGAAGGATAAATTATTATTTACTTTCTGAGTTTTGACAGTTATCTGAAGGGTGAATTATTATTTACTCCATGAGATTAGACATAATTCACTAGTATTTTCCTAAAA
The DNA here is from genome assembly GCA_949630135.1 of Balakata baccata. Taxonomy (NCBI): domain Eukaryota; kingdom Viridiplantae; phylum Streptophyta; class Magnoliopsida; order Malpighiales; family Euphorbiaceae; genus Balakata; species Balakata baccata. The sequence continues at coordinate 11,581 of CATIWF010200696.1, forward strand.
TTCAAAAATTATATTATTTGTTTCATCTGTTTTATCATATTATACTAATACGTTGTTCCATTATATTTTCTGTTAAAAAATATGTTAGGTTGTAGTTAAATGTGAAATAAAAAATTATTATTCATATGTTGAAATTTGATTTGTTATACTAGTATCTCTTAATTTTAATATATTGTACTAGTATTTTTTTTTTATATTTGATCTATTATACTAGTATATTCAAAGCAAACGAGATTATTCTTTATGATTAACGGTAAATGTCTTAAAATTTGACAAAATTACTAAATAGTTTAACTAAATATTTTAACTAATATAAAATATAAGGGATAAATAACATAATTTTTAAATCTCATGTGGTACTAATATATTATGTCGCGTAAATAGAAATTTTCTTGTATTTGATCGGGATGGTAATTTAACCTATGTTCCATACCGACCCGAATGAAATGGTTTTTTGACTTTTGACTGGATTTGAGACGAGTTACGAGAAAATTCGAAATAATATTTAGCAAAGATGGAGAGAGACGGTATTTATGTACTCCATTCCACGCACCGATATATATATATATATATATATATATATTGTTGATAGATGTTATAAATGGTGTTTACCTGATAAAAATTATTAAATTAATACATATAATGATTGTATAAATCATCTTAGACTAATAATGAATATTTTGATGTCTATAATTTCAGTAATGTACATGATTGCAATCATATGAAAATACTGCAACCTTTTATCTTTTTGAATTATTTTAGCTTTAAGAATGATATAGACAATTAATATAGTGGATATTCACTTTGTTAGTCATTTATGGATTGATTAATATTATTATTTTCATTAATTAAATATTAATTATGGAACGTTAAAATTTAAAATATTGAATCTTTTATAATTTTTTTTATTTTAAATTTATTTTCATATAAATTAAATTATTAATTTAAATAGATATATCAAATATAATTAAATTAAAAAATATAGTAAAAATATCTTATTTTTTTGAGCGGGAACGAAAACTAATATTATTTTTTATTAGGAGTATGAGAAGGGGCGGAGATAGAAATAGTGAAATCCAATCCTAATATACTCCCTTGCCACTCCTAGTATTTGAATTCTACTTCATTATAAGATTATAAAAGAAAATCATGGTAGGAAAAGATTACAAAAGATGAAAAAGTTACTATTAATGAATCAATTTCAAAACATAAAGAGAACTATGACATTGACCCAAGCAGCTCCTAACTAAATTCAAAATAAATAAACTAAATTAAAAAAAGAAGATGACAGAAACAATAATTTAATTTAGATAATTTTACATAAAATATCAAAATTTAACTTTTCTTCTTTCAAAATTACTGCTACATTTAAAAAAAACATTTATAAATTTTTACTTTTATCTTCTTTCGTTTCTTCAATCGATTCTTCAAACCTTGAAAAAGGAAATCCAGTTTCAGCTTCACCAATTCATGCTCCGGTAGTTGAGTCAATCTCCCGATCTTCAAGTCAAAGGAGATTGAAGCTCCAACCATTTAGGATCTTCGCCGATTATGCAGTGCAGCCACTGTTGGGAAACGGCCAGAAACAACCGAAACTGATTTATATCGTCTTCCTTATGAACCTTTACTTTGTACCGTCATCCCCACGTGATTGCGATAATTTATGTAAAGGAAATGAAGAAACCGAAAACTTGGAGAATATGGAGTATTTATATACAAAACATCAACCTATTGCTCAGAATTGTAGATTGGGAATAGCATCTGTTGGCCAGAATTAAATGTTCTGCCAAACAATAAATAATGAAACGCCAAAAAAAAATAAAAACAATTACTGTTTTCATAAATTATTTGAAGTATTTTTCTGCAAATTCTTTTAATATTTTTTTAAAATCTGGACAATTCATATTCTTAAAATATATCTAATACGTTTTCAAGGTATATTTGATGCATGTTTAAAGAATTTTCATAGTATTTTCAAGATACGCACAAAGAATTTCTAATTTATATCCAATATATTTTAAAGTTTACCGAATAAAGATATACCTAAAATATTTCTATAGATACCGAACAGCAATATATTAAATGTGTACTTTTTTTTTTTAATAATTTGGGTTAATTTTTAAATACAGATATTATTTTGTAATATATTTTAGGTTTTAGATTGTTTTGAAACAAAATTTAAGTTGGGATATTGGCATAATATTTTATGAGTTTTTTTTTTTTATGAAAAATGCCATATAATTTAGATTTGAGCCGTTATTTCATTGTTGGGCCATAAGTGCCGAACCATAAGGCGAAATTTAGACCGTTCACCTGTAAAGTTTTTTTTACTGTATTTTTATTTTTATTTTCTGTATTTTTATTTTTATCTATTTTTTTAAATATTATATTTTAATATTTGCTTAATATATTTTTTATTCAATTAAGACATGAAATAATCAGTTTTCATATTTTAAATATAAATTAATAATTGTATTAACTTACAAGGCCAATATTTATCTTTATATATATATTTATTTATTTTTAATCATTGTTTAACTAACTTAATTAGAAAAAAAAGTAAACTTGAATTTAATTAATTTAATTATCAAATCAAACTCTAGACAAACCTGAATTACAAAAAAAAAGAAAATTTATATTTAATTAACTTAATTAAGATTATTTATTTTAGAAAACCTTGGTAGATTATTGGATAAATTTAGGGTAAATTTTAAGTAAATATCGAGTAAATCTCATGTAAAATTTAGGTAAATTTTGGATAATTATTGAGTAAATATTATGTAATTTTAATTTTCATTAATTTTCTGATAAATATTGAGTAAATCTTATGTATAACTTGAGTAACTTTAAGTAAATATTTGATTAATATTTTGTAACTTTAATTTTTATTAATTTGTGGTAAATATTGGATAAACATTGGGTAAATATTTGGTAAATCTTAATATAATTTTAAGCAAACATTGTGTAAATTTAACTTTTATTATTTTTTTTTAGTAAACATTAGATAAATATTATGTATAATTTGAATAAACTTTAAGCAAATATTTGAAAAACCTTTTGTAAATTCAATTTTTATTAATTTGTAGTTAACATCGGATAAATCTTGATAAATTTTTAAGTAAACATTGTGTAAATTCAATTTTTTTTTTAGTAAAAATTAGATAAATATTCAATATAATTGGAGTAAACTTTAAGGGGGTGCTGTGATTGCTGATGAGAGTCCTAAAAGCAGATTTTAAATTTTTAAGATTTTACTGGATTTTCCAAATGCAGTGCCAAACAGGGCCTAAGTAAATATTTGAAAAACTTTTTATAAATTTAATTTTCATTAATTTATGGTAAATTTTGAATAAATCTTTGGTAACTCTTGGATAAATCTTGATAAATTTTTAAGTAGATCTTGTGTAAATTCAACTTTTATTATTTTTTTAATAAATATTTGATAAATATTATGTATAATTTGAGTAAACTTTAAGTAAATTTTTGAAAAACCTTATGAAGACTTAATTTTTATTCATTTATGGTAAATTTTTTGTAAATCTCGGATATATTTTGGATAAATAATGATTTTGAACAGCATTTTAAAAAAAAAAAATTAAGACCATGAGCGCGAAGGCCTGACTAGAGTTGACCATAGTTCGATTTCAACCCAGAATTGAACCAATATCATTGATTTAGTTCTCTGAAACCTTATATCCAAGGTTTGATCCTGATTCTAATACTCCAACCGAAAAACAAAACGAAATTGCCAGTCCAATTCCGGTTTTAACTGAAAAGTATGGAGTTTTTCTATTTTTTTTCTCATAGAAATGTAGGTGAAATAAAATATTGGTTAGTCCCTACTAATTTATAAAGCAGTGATCAGTCTCTGATCAATGATAGTTAATTAAGAATAGTTTTTTAGTTGATGAATTAAATTAATTAGCTTAAAATTGAAAATTATAAAAGCTAATTAAATAAAAATTTAATTGCACAAGTAGAAAAGTATCTGACTAGACGAAAGAAAGAGTACTATACACTCGCGAGCGTGTAGATGAAATGATTTAAGTATTTTACAGCCTAATGAGACGTTTTGAATTTAAATTCTGAATATGAAGTTATTTTAAAATTTCATGAAAGGTTGTTAAGTTATATCTAATACGAACATAATTAATCTCAATTAATTGAGAATATATGTAGCCATATTAAAAAAATAGTATATAAATATATAAGGTAGAGATTGGCAAGTTGTAATTGGGAAAAGTAGAAAGAATCATGATTCATGTATACGTTGGAGAGCAATGGGTTTAGTGTGATGGTCATGCATGGAAGCATTTCCCAAAGAGAATCGAATCAGTTCAGTCCCCTTTGTTTTTGTGCTTTTTCACAGTTTTTGCTTCAGCCTTCTTTACCATTCCCCGATAAAATGCTGGTTCATATCTTACTAGCTATTGGTTTTCATCATTTTATTTTTCTATTCACAAACTGTTTTTCTTTTTTAATTTAATTTTATAAACCACGTTCCAATATTCATAATTGAATCTATTGACTAATACCTAAAATTTTAAAATAAGATTTTATTTTTTTATTAAAGAGATTCTGTTAGAGATTCCAACTCCACAACTTAGAGTTTTAGTTATCAAATCATAACTATTAAATTAATAATTGATAAGATTTGAATTTAAAACTTTATTTAAAAAAGTGTTTTTTTTTCTTAATTTCTCAAATAAATTTGTGTATTAATTAATTACCCATGTCTTATTCTTTTTTTTCCCCCAACAGATCAAGGGTAACAAAGAGAGGATTCAAATACAAAATTAAGAAAGGAATATATGAAAGAATGAGAGGAGAAAAGAAAATGACAGTGAAAAAGCCATTACAGGGAAAGGGGAAAGAAAAAAGAAAAAGAAAATATGGTCAAAATATTCAACCTCGAAGACTTCTCTTCCCATCATCAGCTTCGACTTTCTTTATCGAAACTCTGCCATATATTTTTCTTTGCCTTTAATTTTTGAACCTTACGATCATATATTATTTGTTACATAATTAATTCTGAATTAAGAGCATTAACTGCTAGCAATAATTTAAAAAACAAGATGGAACCAGAAATATTGAGTTGGAATTACAGTATAAAACACTTTTAATATTTGAAAAAAATAATTTTATTTTTTTAATGAATCTATTCCGTACGAATTCAAAGAAATATATTGATATAAATAAATAAATATAGAATAATAAGTAATTGAAATAAGGGGGGAAAAAGAAGAAATGCCTTGAAATTATAGACAAACTTTTGCTTTATCTCTAAATTACGAAAACTGACATGCACGAGTGACCCTTATAAAATGCATTATCCATCTACATTTATTTTACAAATTACATTATCTATGTTTTTTCTAATTATGATAAAGTTGGCATCATATATATGTATACAAATAAATATTTAAATTTGATATATGGATTCAGCAGTTTATCCCAATTTAAGCAAGAGATTTTTTTTTTCTCTGGTTAGTTCCTACTATTCTATTTTATATCTTAAGAGTGATTTTAATATATCAGTATAAATTTTTTTTGCAGCAAATAAATACAACGCAGTGAAAGAGTCTTAGCCATGAAAACAAAAAATTAATTAAGACAAATTTAAGGATTAAGAATTAGAAAGATTAAATGCTTTAAGAGAATGTAAGTCGATAGGTTTGTACTAGATTTTTTTCCAAATTAATTAGAGATATTAAGTTTAAGTCATGAGTATGCATTTATCTTAAATACTTTTGATAGAGTATTTTACGGCAATTCGAAATTCTATATATTTGACACGCACTAAATTAATTGGATTAAATTCATATATTAAACAAACAAATTAGATGCTTTACTTGAGCAAAGATAATGAGAATAAACCTATATATGGACTACTAAAGGAGAGATTTATATGCTCTATGCTTAATAAATTTAGCAATTTAGGGAGCACACGGGCCAATAACTGGAGAATCTTGTCAATTTAGCCCTTAAATATATTATTGTCAATAAGCTTAATCATAAATCTACAATTTAAACCCTAATAATGCAGCTATCTCATTAAAGTATTTTGCTATTAGGCTCAAATAGAATTAGATTAAGCTTGTTTACATATAAAATGAAAACATAATTATAGTGAATCGGACAGGGAAATTAATTAAGGAAAAGAAAAAGAAAAAAAATGGTTAAATAGAACCCTTTTGACCTATTTCCAAGTACGAATAAGAAAGAATATTCAAAAAATGAAAAGTAAGCACCATTTTTTCTTATATAGTGACTGCCAGAACTAGAAGGAGGTCATATGGGTTCTCATTTCGCAAAGTATATTAGTGAAAGCAGACATGACATGACCCCTATACTGTAAACCTAAGATAAGAATAAGGCAAGTGGGGTACATTATTCATATCCATCTTCTTTCAATTTCTTTTCTTTGTTGGAATATTTGCCTAGCTTTTATAGTGCAAATTAATTTGTAAAACACAATTTGTTTGAGTTTCTCTTATTAATTCAATCAATTAAAAATTATATTTAAATAATTAATAAGCTTTAACTAGTTTTATGATAGCTTAACGAGATCATGAAATAAATATCTTTTAATTTAATCAAATATTTTAAATTTAAATTTTATATATACGTAGCTATTTTGAAATTTATAAGAAAATATTTTTGTTATTTTTTAGATTTTATCCCGTATAAGCAAAATTAAATTCAACATGTGGTTCTAGTTTAATATCTAAAAAAAAGTATTCTAATGATTGGAGATCTCAAATTTAATACCCATATCAAATTATAATTTATACAAAATGGATACGTATGTTAAGTAAATATACTTAGATGCTGATTATATATGATCACGACTTGAGATTACAATTATTAAGCAAAGAACCTAATCAATTATTGAATTTCTTTTTCTTTTCATTTTCAATGTGATAAAATTTTCTTTTTCTTTTATTCTTTTTTCTAATTATAGTCACTTGTGATTGCATTGTTCAAGGAGCCAAAGTGAAGAATATGAAAAAGAATGCCTAATTAAACCCCTCTAAATCTCACCCCATTATCGAGGCCATCATGCAAGTATATAAACCACCTTAACCCCATATCCTAAATCACCCACAAACCAATTTCTGGCTCTTCAACTTCTTGTTTTTGCACTTTCTTTTAATTAAGGCGAGGGGTTTGAATTTTGATAATCAGTTTTTCTTGTTACTGTTGTTGTTTTTTTTTTTTCCAGTCATGTTGATCATACCAGTGTTATTAAGCTAAAGTTTATCAGTTTTGTGCAGAAGGATAGATAGAAGAGGGGAAGAAGAAGATGAGCAGACCAGGGGACTGGAATTGTCGGTCATGCCAGCATTTGAACTTCCAAAGGAGAGACTCGTGCCAAAGGTGCGGGGAGCCGAGGCCCGGAGGAGAGAGAGGTGATTATTATGGAAGTTTTGGTGGGCGAGGTGGTGGTAGTAGTGGCGGCGGCTCATCTTTTGGTTTTAGCACTGGTCCTGATGTTAGGCCTGGTGACTGGTGTTGCACCGTGAGCAACTGCGGTGCTCATAACTTTGCTAGCCGTTCCAGCTGCTTCAAGTGCGGTGCTTCCAAGGATGAGTCTTCCTCTGCCTTCGACGGGGATATGTCGAGGATGAGAGGCTTCAGCTTCGGCAGCACTAGTCGCCCTGGATGGAAATCTGGAGACTGGATTTGTACCAGGTTCTTTTCTTCTTATATTATAATTCTTCCTCAAATTTAAGACCGCTATATACGTTATTATATATTATATATGCAAAGTAATTATTATTTTGCATGGTAAAATTTAATTGCACAGGCCTGGCTGCAACGTGCATAACTTTGCTAGCAGGACGGAGTGCTACAGATGCAGTGCGCCAAGAGATTTATCAGCTAGCAAGTCTACATTTTAATTGTTGATTGTTTTCCATTTTTGGGTGAGAATTTTTTGGTTTTCTTTCACCGTATATACATATATACTGCATGCCTCATTTTGACAATAAGTTTGATCGTCAGAAATCCGAGGAAAGAGAGGAGAAAACAAGGTTGCAGCTGCCACATGGTCTATTCTGCCCTATATTTTGCTTCTGTTTGTTTTTCCGGATATTTTATATCCTTTTTTCTTCCTGAGGAGGAGAGTTCTAGAAGGATCATGTGGTTTGAGACCCAAAATTCAATTTGCTTGAGATCTAGAGAATATAGCTACATCTCTCTGAGAGTCTTTTCTTAGTTATATTTATATAAATGTAGTTCTGTGTTATGATCAATTTGTGGTTTTGAAAGTATATACTATATTCTATCTTTCAATTTTATCAATTTTCTTACACAACACTATTATTTGAAAATTTCCATGAATTGGGTATATGTGAATTTGATGTAAGCAAGAAAGTTTCATGTTGCATATAAGGTTTCAGAAAAGTGGTCCAAGGAATATTTGACATATATAAAATTAGAAACAACCAGTGGCTATTCTGCAAATTATTTGAAGGGATAGGGACCGCTGTGTGGAACGTTTCGGATAAAATTAATAAAAAAGATCACCTGATAGATCATATTCAAAGAATATCTTTGTTACTATCCAAGAGAGCCCAAAATTCTTACAAACATTTTTAGTTTGAACTCTTGAAAAAAATATTTTAGCATTTTTTGAAGTTTTATCTAACATGTTTTAAATTAGTCAGGCTAATTCTGAATATAAAAAAAAAAGAAAAAAATTACAAAAGAATTATGAATTTTTCCAAATTTTACCATTATATACATCAAAATTTTTTTAAAATTTCTATTTAAATTATATAAATTTTCATTTTTGAAACAAAATATAGTATTGGTAGTACAAAATAAGTCTCTAAACTTAACTAGTATTTACATGGATTGACCGAATATAATAACCGGCATTGATGTGAAATGAGCTTATTGAATTTCATAACCGGATTAAATAGCTATTACTCTAGTATAATTATCTTATTATAATTGTATATATTTAATCTAATCGATGCTAATTAATCCATTTGGTCAATCTATATAAATGTCAGTTAGATTCTAATTATTGGTTTCATACTAACGAAGGTAGATTTTTTTCAAAAATAAAAGTTCATATACTTTAAATAGATTTTTTTTTATAATTGGATATAATTGTAATATCTTACAAAATTCATGACTTTTTTTTTTTGTAATATATATATATATATTTATTTATTTATTTATCTTTGATACTAATTACATTTAGCCTTATAAGCATCATATCTAAAAAAAAATGATCCGCTGCAATAATATCAGCATCGGATATGCATATATACCTCCAAGAATAATACATTGATAAAATTATAAACTAAGCTTTAATAAACATTATTTATTTTAAAACGATATATATAGTAATGGTGCATGACAAGGAAAAAGAATAATTAGAAAGCAGATATATATTAATTGCAACTTGCAAGTAACTAAACTAGAGATAATAGACTGATTGAGATATTTTCTATAATTATTATTTTATTTCTCTTTTTTCTTCACATTATTTATATATTGGTTATTAAACTTAGACATCTTATATTTCTCATAACTATTTCATAATTTAGTTAATACTAATTAAAAAAATTTACCATGTTTTTTTAATTTAATGGATAAGCTTTTGTAATTAATCTAAGGAACTTACAACTAGGGGTGGTATGTAATAATGGACCGACACGATATTTGTGGATTATAGTTGAAGTTTATAATATTTGTATCATAATCATATCAACTTGATAAAAATATAAAAATAATTGTATTGTATTCGGATTGACCTACTAACAAAAAAAAAATATTTAATTCGTTAATAATTCGTGTATTGCATTATCGTGTTATGTTGACATACTTAATATGACATTTTATAACTCATACATACATTAACTATATTATATTATACTAATTTTATAGAGGTTAATTATGTCAAACATGCTGCGTCAACTCGTTATTAAATAAATCGTATTTTTGATTAAATTCTAGTTATGATTAACTTATTATGTTGTATTTATATTGATCTTTTATTGTTTTATTAAACACGGCACAAACACAATGCGTTAACACAAATTGTCATCCCCAACTTTCAACGATCAAGCAAGTCTCAAGAGCACATTTAATTTAAAAGTTAAAAAAAAAAAGAAATAAGGAAATTCACATAGGATTCCGAAGCTTTTTGTGAACAGCTTTCATGCATGGGTAGCTTCATTGACCTATTGGGTACTATGCTTAACATAAAAAATAAAAATAAAAAATAATTAAAAATAATTAAACTGGTCAAAAAGAAAAGCACACATTCATTCATTAGTGTCCGCTGCTACACTCCATTGCATAGCTTTTAGCAAGATTCTTTTGTTTCACTTTAAGCATAAAAAGCTTTATGTTACTTCGTCATGTGCTTTGTTGATGTTAGTGAAGTCATGTACTTAATTGCCATTTAATCATCTCAATCTCTCTATTTATTAAAATGATTATTTCCTAAATATATTCAATAACTCGATTAAAGTTCAAGGTATTTAATAAATAATATATAAGAAAACAAATTTTAAAGGCTGTCGCCATATTTACTGAAAGTATATATGAGTCATTAATGTTTTTTTTTTTCTGCTAATTCAGTGGCATTATCATTGTAATTTTTGAACTTATCCGAGTTTTTGCTTACAATTCATGCAAGCATGCCCGTTATAAAAAGAAAAAGTGATAAAAGATTTAGGTTGTTGCTTCCATTATAGATTGTGTAATCCCTTAAATTTTGTTAACTAATCATAAAGCAATAATGCACAAGAAGATCTTGTTAAAACTCTAAATTTAAATGTCAATTAGATTAAAAAAAACAAAATTACAAACCATTAATGTCTTAGGTTAGGAAGATTCATTGAAAATTCAAGAACGAAAATTTCCAAAAATATACATTTCTAAATTGCCATGCATGTCAAGCTATGTTCACTTAAGGATGGGTAATTTTTCCACATTAAAATTTTAAAATGTACATAATAATATATATATTTTAATATTTGCCTTTTTAAAAAAAATAGATTTGTCCTCTCTAATTTAGGAGTCTCGTTAATAAAAATAGATTTGCCCTCCAACTCTGGGTTTAACCCATGGTATTGAAATTAATACCAGGACCAAAAAGACTTGTCAAAGAAAAATTAAGTACAAAAGAGTTGATAAATTTATAATTATCACTGTGATAGTCAATGGTATCAAAAACAAAGGGAGCTTTTTATCCAATTCAAGACACGAAAAAACCCTACTTTTTAAAAAGTTTTTTTTTTTTTTTTTCTTTTTCCTTGTCTTTATATATAAACCAAGCATGCCCTAACCCATTAAAGATTTTCCTTTTTTCTTTCTGTTTCAACCAAACACCTTCAACTCTTTTTACATAGCCTTTGACAAATTGAGCAAATACATCATTAGGATCATTTTCCCCCTAAATCCTCTTCGCTTTGAGCTCTAATGTATTAGTTACATTCCTTTTTTTTAATGTCAAATGCTGTTTATTTAATTTAGCCATTCAGTTTGTATTCATGCCGGATATAATCATTAATTATAAGGGAGTCTGTAAAATGTTTATTTTTAAGTTTTAAATATACTATATATATACATGATTTGAACTCGAGACATTATAAGAAAATAAACTTTATTATATTTTTTTTATTAATTGGACATATGACGTTTGAAATTTTTTTTTTTTTCAATTGAACACCTTCATCCGTTATTGGATTAAAAATCTAAAAGTGAGCCACTAAAAAAATTATGTGAAGGGTCTTCTGTGAATAAAAATTTTAATAATTTATAAAAATAATAAATATATTTTTCTATTTACAATACTGATTATCATATTTCTTGGTGTAATTCATTAACCTGTTTTTGACAAATTACCAAATTTTTTCTCAAAAACTTTAGTGGTAAAATTCAACTTGCTACCGTTGTTAATTTTTAAAATTCGAAAGTTATTTGCACTGCAACTAATAAAAGTTGAAAAGTATAATTCGCTATTTCATATTTAGCCTTGACCTTTTGGTATAACAAGAACTGGATAGTTAGAAGCCCATTTAACTAGAATAAAAGCCCATTTTAATAGACTTGGGCTTCTCTTTGATCTAGGAAAGGCCCAAATGGAATAAAGGCCCAATAAAAACTATAGGGATGTTCTCTTCCCGCTCCTATTTCACCCTTTTTTTTAAAAACCCGCCTTCTGCTCTCTTTTTTTTTACCCCTTCTATGTGCGAAGAAAATCGAAACATTACAAAAAAAAGGCAGAAAATTGCTTTCACATTATATTTCAAAAATTACTGTAGAGAGAAGGGGCTGTGTTGAGGGGGAGAAAAAGAAAAAGATGCAGAGAGTGGCTTTTAGCCATGGATTCACCTGAGCCTTCTAACACCATCAGGTCCACCACCAAAAACTCCGCCGCCACCACTTTATCCGATTCCCCTCTTGTTCAGGTAACTGCATTTCCACCTTCCTTATTCAGTTTTTTTTTTTTTTTTTCTTTTGTGCGTGTTTTATTCCCTGTTTATGCTTAAACTTTGGTAGTCACTTAGTTGTGGGTGATTGCAATTTTTTTTCCGAAGGATCTCATTTTGTTCTGTTGTGAGCTTCTGCTGTGTTGAAACCATATTCAGTTGGTTGAATTTATTTGAGGTATAATCCTGAAATGATTAGGGTTTGTTGCTCCGTTATTTGCTTAATGTTGCTAGTGATGTTGAAATTTTGAGCGGCTGGGAAGGATTTTGATGGAAGAATGTATTCATTGCTAACTAGGGATGAAACTTGCCTCTGCTTATGCTTATTAGAGTCTTCGATTTTACATTAGGATGTTTTTTCTTTGATATAACTTTAGTGGTTTGGGATGTAATTTTAAGCGAGTTTAGTGAGATCATTTGCTTGTACACCTATTTTGGAGAGATGTTTTCAACGGGATCGTGCATTCTTCTCCATTCTGAACTCAATTTTGATGTTTGGATGCTTTTATTTTCACTTGTATGGTAGATTAGCAAATGTGAACCTCAACCAAAATTCAGTTAAGTTTATTGAATAGAATTTCAATTTGTATTATTTTGAATTTCTTTCAAAATTTTGTTCTATTTTTTTCCTACTACTGGTTTTATTTTGAGAATATAAAAGGGACTATTTTTCGTGAATATTATTTATATAATTTTGACATTAACATATTGGAACAAGGGAGCCTTTCCAATTTTCCCGGATGTCCCAGAAGGACGAACAAGGGAGCCTTTTATATACGGCATAAGCTCTGGATTTTTTATTTATCTCTATTTCGTCGGTTTCAGGAATCTCCTTTTTCAAATTACATTAGTAGTTTATCTCCAATAAACCCTCTTAAAGCTGCACATGTACCGCAAGGAATCCTGGGGCTTAGTTCTCCTCCTCTTGTATTCACATCACCACGTACGGTACCACATCGAGAAACTAGCTTCTTGCAAAGGTTTGATACCTTTTACCTTAATGTTTTGTTCTGTTTGTTTTCTATATACCATTTATGGGGTTAATTTTATATATGTTCACTAAACTTTGTTTCTATTACAGTAAAATTATAATTTTTTTTGTCTAAAAAAAGTCACTTAACTATATTTTCATTTCATTAACGTCACTAATTGCCAATTTTCAGTGGCACATCAAATTTCCGTTGACATGTCAGCTGCCACGTTAGATATTTGGAGACATATCAGCTGACATGTCAAATTTCCGGTTATTTATATTGGAAAATTGGCTAAAATTGACTTTAATAAAATAAAAACATAGTTGAGTGACTTTTTTGGGACGAAAAAAAGTTTTGTAATTTTACTGTAATAAGAGCAAAATTCAGTAACCATAGATGAAATTAACCATATTTCAAGAATATGTTTTTTACTTGAAAATGATTTATCCTTCTCAGATCTCAACTTTCTCCGATATCCAATTTAGAAATACCTGAGAAGGATGATGGGAGTAAGGCATTTGGTGATAATTTGGAGGAATCTGATACTTATTCCAGAAGGTTGATCACTGACACTCAGGACAACGATGTTGAAAACATGCAGGATCAACCTGGCAGTTCCTCTGGCTGTGTTGATGAATACCTAAATGATCCTGTGGATGTGGACTGTGCAAACTCTCTAGCTGCGGTAGACCGAAATGTGAAACAATCTAATGATGTGCTTCAATCATCGTTATACAGTTTAGACAACTCAAAGTCTGATAACAAAAATTGCACGAGGGCGGATGTAGATACATCAAAGGCCCAGTCCAAGCAAGCGGAGGAGGATCCTCATGGCCTGTCTATATATGAAATTAAGCCAGTACAGGTTGAAGAGAAACAAAGCGGTAATAAACATCTATCTAAGGAATGCCCAAATATCAAATCTGACTTGTCCATGGATCATGATCTTGAGACAAACCAATGTGATGCTTTAAGGATTCAGGTAACCAAAGATTTTTGCCAGATGTCCATTTTAAGCTAGTCAATACAGGTGGTGTTAGCTTTGCCTAAATGTTTGCTTATTGTTCAGGAAAATGAGGACTATGGTGAGAATATGAGAACCACTTTGCAGGGAGCCATTGAGAATGTAGCACAATGTGATTTGGAGGTAGAAACTAGTTTATCTTAAATTGATCTTCTGAGTTAGATGTGTTAGCGGCCTTTTTTATTATTTGCTTTAATTCTTAGCATAAAAATCCTTAGTTCATTCTTTGTTGAGAACTGCATTAGATTTGATGCCTTCTTAGTCAGTAGAATGTGGATGAGTGGCTTGGAGAGGGGTCGTCAACTATGGAGTATACCAAACACTTAATAGGATTTTCATGTTTGTCTTCGTCAAAATTAGTCATATGATGGATTATGTATGTCATATTTATACATTATATGACATTGATCTATTATGTATTTGCTCTTGTGGGCTTCTATAATTTATTTTGGATTGTCAAATGGCATGTTCGGTACTTGGTCATGTATTCTCTAGGAAAAAAGAATTGAGCATTTTTATTTCTTTTGCTATGAAATCCCACTAGGATTTGCATTTTGCAATTGTATAATTGCGACAGTAAATGTAGGTCAGTCAGCTTCAACGTGGCTTGAGTAGACGCTGCCTTCAATTTGAAGAGGCTCGAAGGAAAACTAATGTGAACTGCATCCCTTATTCAAATTTGACAAACACTGTAACTGGTTCAGGATCAACTACTTCTGTAACAGAATTGGAGAGCCTAGGTTTGCCTGATGTGGACTTAACTGCATCTTCTAACAAGAAGCAAATAGTTAACCTGTCCCTACCATCAAATTCAACATTTACAGTTCACTGTCCTGGAAAGTCTCCCATGGTATTGTCCAAGCCTCCAGGTATTGGCTTACATCTAAATAGCGTTCCTTTGCCAAAGGGTGGTCATAGTGCAATGACAATCAATAAATCAACACCTATCACAAGCTCTTACCATGTAGACAGTAAAAGTTATTCTTCAAGACTGTCAAAATTAGTCGAGAAAGTTGCAATTGGTCCCAAAGATGGGATGCTTGAGATGAAGGCTTCACTTGCAGATAGTGCTGTCACTTCTGAGTCATTTGTCCCTGCAAAACCTTTGAATAACTTACAGCGACCTGAGTATCATGCAACTCTGCTAAATAAGAGAAATTTTAACTCAGAGCAAGCTGACAATTTTGAGGAGTTTAGCCAATTGAGCCCAACCAAAAAGAATAGGCAAGTCTATATGCTGTTTCTCTTGCCTGCTTTTTTTCTATTTTCTCTGTATATTTTTGGATCTGAATTGTTTGTGATATTCTTAGGAAGACATCATCAAGCATCGATGGTGATGGTTGCAAACGTTGCAACTGTAAGAAGAGTAAATGCCTCAAACTGTGGGTGCATTCAAGTTCTCTCTTTGTTGAACTCATATATTCTTATTACTGCCTTTCTTATTCACTAGTTACTCTTCTTTCTTGGACAGATACTGTGATTGTTTTGCTGCTGGGATCTATTGTGCTGAACCTTGTGCTTGCCAAGGCTGCTTGAATAGACCCGAATATGAAGACACAGTTCTTAAGACACGCCAACAAATTGAATCTCGTAACCCTCTTGCTTTTGCTCCAAAGGTTGTGCAGCATGTTACTGAAGCAGTCAGCAAGGTACTCAACCCTTTGTTTACTAATACTTTGTTCAGCTGGGAATACCATGATGTTATTTAAACTTTATAGGAAGATGGAAGTGGGCTGATCCCATCCTTCGCAAGGCACAAGAGAGGTTGCAACTGCAAAAAGTCCATGTGTCTGAAAAAGTATTGTGAATGCTATCAGGTGTGAACCTATGTTTAATCAGCATTGCGCCATCATCTATGTCATTCTATTTGTTTTTCAGTGTTTCCTAACTTTCCTTTTCTTTATATGCTAAAAAGGCAAATGTTGGATGCTCTAGTGAATGCCGCTGTGAGGAGTGCAAAAATGTCTATGGCAGAAAAGAAGGTTAGTCTCTTAGTTCTTTTGGCCAACATCAATGATTGTAAACTTGAATAAAATTTGGAGAATAGGTGGTTTGAGAGGAAAGTGAGAAAGAAGATTACTTTATTTATGTATTGGTTTCTATGGATTCCGGTACAATATAAAGGAGCACGGTTTTTGTCTACATAGATGATTTCTGGATGCACTATGGACATTGGAAGATGGTATTTATTCGGTTGAACTTTAAAAAATGTGTATAATATGGAAAGCCGCATAAATTTTTTTCTTTGGTTAGGGAGTGGGAAAGGACCTTGGAATATCATTAACAACTGTTCTCGCGTGCACCGAGAATAAGATTTAGAACTGAATCACTAACATGTGAGTGAACAATGATTGTTGGATCGACTTTTGCCGTTTGCTTTCAGAATATGGTATGAGTGAAGAAATTGTGAGCAACAGAAATTACGAAGAAAGTCTGAAAGACAGCAATGATGATAAGCTGGGAAGGGTAGCAACCGATAAATTGCATGCTGAATTATATGATCTGCACAACCTTACACCCTCCACTCCATCATTTCAGCATTCAGAGTAAGGTTTCATTGGTAATGAAGTTTTGTTCTAAAGAATTGATGCTGTTTTTTTTATTTATCAGTTTATTAGCTGATTTTAATTATTGTTTATTGTTCTGTAGCCATGGAAAGGATGCCTCAAAATCCCAATTCAATTTTAGTAGATACGTTCCATCACCTGAGTCAGACTTTTCCATTCTGCCATCTTATACAAGTTACATAGGTTCTCCCAGAAATTCACACAGCAATGACATGATTCCTGAAAAAAATAAAGAGAGAGTGGATATAGATTCTTTTGGTCAACCTTCTGAAGTGATGGACCAATTCTCACCAAGATATAATGCACTTTATGATAATTGTGATCGTACTCCCTCCCAAATTTCTTCCACAATGAACTTGGCTTCTTCAGCTTCATCTAAGACAAGAGACTGTGCGAGTGGTTCGCGATTCCAATTGTGCTCTGGAGGTGGTCACTTTCCATCTGGCCGTTTCCTTAAGTGGCGCAGTTCACCAGTTACCCCAATGCCTCTGTTAGGGGAGACCAACAATCAAAGGCATGACTCTGATAGTAGGCTTCATGACATTTTAGGAGATGATACACCTGAAATATTGAAGGAGGCCTCCGCTCCCATTCCATCTGTCAAAGCAAGTTCTCCAAACAAAAAGCGTGTTTCTCCACCTCATAATCATGTGCATGGTCTTAGGTCAAGCTCATCAGTGGGCTTGAGAAGTGGACGTAAATTCATATTGACAGCTGTGTCATCTTCCTCATCTCTCGTTCCTTGCGATAAATCCAAAGGCAGCACAGATGATAAAAGTAGCAACAAGTAGACATTTCAGGTGACTTGCAATCATGTTTATTGTTATTAAATCTCCATTACTCATTTACATGCTCTAATTCTCTCCAATTTCTGGCTTGACAGTGCATATTTAGATTGCATGTTTGCTCCCCCAAAGCTGTAATCCAGTTAAGAATTGAGGGTTTAAATTGTTCCAGGTTTGTATAGACTTTTTCTGATTCTTTACGTATTTAAGTTATTTGCTATAGTCATCGGAGTTATCTCACTGTGTCAGGTAGGTACATGAATGGCCTCATGCTTTTAGGATTATTGCGTCGGATTGCCTAAGAGATGTTACCGAAAAGTCATTTGCAGTTCTCTCTTTTTGCTTTTTTTCTCTTTAGATCTTTTTCTTTTTCTTCCTATCTTGAATTGTTATTAATTCTAAGTTTTGTTAACCAATTGGATCTCGTTCCTTGGAGATAAGTATTAAAGTTCTGCCCTGGTTTATTAGGGGAAAATAAGTTCTAATTCTTCTCATAATGCTAGTTAGATGAGTTTGTCGATTGGCTTTCTAGCCTCAACTTGGCAACTTTTTTTTTTTTTAAAGTTTCAACTACACAGTGAAGCAGTGCTCATCAATTTCATGTGCTTGTTTCTTTCAGATGAGATTGCATATATGGTTCACGCATGTCAAAAATCTGATATCCATTTCTCCACGATTTTATCTCTCTCCTTGATTTAAGATAAATTTAGGCCTTGTTGCTGCTGGATGTTCATTGTAGTCGCTCTCTATTTCTAATTGGACTAAGCTTTACTCCTAGCTATAAGTAGCAAATACATTTACTCTTTTATGACAAAGTAGAACGAATTTAGGGTCTCTCTGGGTAAGGAATCAGAAAACAGAATTTGGGGTGTCTCCTTTATAATCAAGGCAGGGATTTGAATCAGTGGATGGGTCCAAATGAGTCTCAAAGTCCTCTGCCATGGTGCCAAGATCATCAATTTCAAGAGTGATGTTTTGTTCTTGCAGAGCAGAATGCAGCATTGAATCAGGATAAACAAGTTTGTTAAAAAGCTTGATAAATTTGTCGGAATTTGTTTGGATTACAATATGAGCTCAGTCTTGTCTGAATCATAATGAGTCTATCTTCAATTCTAACGTTAAATATTTTAGGAAAAGACCTAATCAAAGTCGAATTCAATCTGATTTTAGGCAAAGACTCGATCAGATTTGTAAAATAGTTTATAAATTCTAGTACTATTGCAGAAACAGGGAATTCCCCTCAAGACAAGGATCCAAGCTAGCCTCAGTCATCTTCTTCATTAGGAGAGCAACTTTGTCTCGAGCTCTTGATGATCCTCTCACAGAAAGATCAGCCAGCAGAGATGAAAACTCCAGCAGCCGCATGGCATCTCTTACACAGCCCTCACTTTCATCAAATAGGCGAATAAGAATCTCTGCTGCACCTTCCTTGCTCAACATGCTTCTCCCTTTTAACACCTCCATGCACCTCACTATGTCTTCCCTTTTTATCAACGCATTCAATCCTTCTTCGAACCTGGCCAGCAGCCCCAGAACTGCAAGTGAAATTCCCGCCAAATCCTCACCAGCGCTCTCTATTAGTTTTATGAGAACCTCAACAACTCCTGCACGTACTTCTAGTGTGCAGATGCCATGAAACTGCACAAGCGCAGCCAGTGAGCTAAGGAGTTGGTGTGAAGTAGGACATTGCATCAACCAGAACCTCGATCGTTCCTGCCACACTGAATTTAGCTTGTTCTTGTCCAGCATTGCCAAGCTGCATATTGAAGAGGAAGCTAGCCTGCTTAATGAGCGACAGGATTATTGAGTTGAGCATATTGGTGTCCATACTAGCTAGAGTCTGCTTCAGATCAGGGTTCAACGAGAGATTGAAAAGGTTGGCCAATGCGAGAGTTTGAATGATGGGAGATGAAGATTTTGTGAGCAAGAAAAATTTGGGTATTGCACCATCTATTTGTGCTACCGATGTTCTGTTTTGGGGACTGACCCTGGTCATGGATGCTAGGTTTTGCATAGCTTTTTGCTAAACTTCAATGGACTTTGACTCCGCTTCGGAGAGATTCAACGATGGTATCTTGAAGCCGAGACATTGACATTGTTTTGTTGGTCATGGAGAGTACAAATTCTCAAGGATCTGAATGATGAGATCCGAAGAGTTTTAGCTAAGCAAAGGCTTGCTTGCACAGATAAAAGTTGTCGATGTTCCATGGCGTTGGATAAAACCTCTATTTCTTGGATTGTCGGCCTACAATTTGGCAGTTACTAATTACATTGTTTCGATAATCTCACAGTTGGAATTTAAAGTCAAACAGCACTACTTTTATTTAAACCATCGGCTATACAAAGACAGGTGAGTCGAGACTTGTACCAATCGACAGATATAAACATATCAGCAAAAGCAATAGCATTAACGGTTAGCCTCTGTTGTCCAATAGGCCTGCAACAATCATAGAATATAGCTCAAACAAGGGCTAATTGCCACTTTCGGTTCGACATTTCTAAAACAGATCAAGGTAAAGAGAACCAATTCTAATACGTTAATGAGGTTTTAATATCATGCAGTCAATTTCATCCAGGCAGTTCGGAATGATATGAATAACGATCTGTACTTAACAAAACATCGACTAATTCTACGACCAAATAATGAGTCATGCAATAAAATATTATTTAAAGAAACATATCCTTTAGACACTCCAAAGATGAATTTAAACATACTATAAGAATCATATGAAACTACAGACGGCCTCTACGTAGACTATCAAACAACACTTTACGTCCAGTTGGCAAAACCGCAAGCTCCATGTTCATCATAAAACTTGAGCTTCTGAATGTCTATAGAAAGTCTAAGCTAATCCTGATCAATAGCACTCTCTATTACATCCACACTCACCCCCGGCCAGAGTCAGGAGAACCATCTTCATATGACACAAGGCCCCTCTTCCCACCAGGACTTCCTGATGATGACCTAGATCTGTCCTTGCTCACTCTTTTGGGAGACTGGGAGTCCAATGAAGACTGCGACGCAGATGGGCTTCGACTTCGAGAAGGAGATCTCCGCCTCTCAACAGGTGGAGAGCCGCAAGCCCCAGGTGCATCAACTGGGGAACAGCTACGGATTGGACTACGGCTGGGACTGTAGCGACGGTTGCGGTAGCGAGGGCTTCGTGATACAGATGGACTCCTTGTTCTACTTCTTCTGCCTCTATATCTGCCAAGGGTATCAGATAAGAAAATGAAGCAAGCATGAGCCCAAATAACAAATTAGAGGATCAGCTACAGTGCTTCAAAGCTGAAAACTTCTAAGATTATGGGAAAAAACCCCCAAGCCACCAATGTAAAGAACATATTTCCAGTTACACTATATCGGAACAGATGAACAGTAGTAAATCACAAACCTGGGTGGAGTTCTTCCTCTTGGTGGACTTCTATACCGCCTAGGTGAATACCTCCTGTAACTCGAATATCTAGAACATATCGAAAAAGATTTATTGATACTAGAATCGATATTTAAAAGAAAATTAACTGCACAATTAAACATTTTACATGGATTCCTGAATTAAAAAAAAAGGCTAAAAATAAAAACAGAGGCAAAAGAATTGATTAAAATTGCCTCATTAGTTACCTGTCACGTTCACTTCTGCTGCCATATCGGTATGATCTAACAGGAGAACGTTCTGGAGAAGGGGTTCTGTATCGCCTAGCATAAGAGTATCGCTCACTGAAACCACGCCCTCTTCTAATGCGTTTAGGAGACCCATCAGGAGAAACACTTCTAGACAAACTTCTTCGATCAGATGGGGGAGATCTTGCCCTACGTACAGGACTACGGCTCCTCGAATAGCTACGAGGATAGTTCCTGCTTGGTGCCCTAACTGGACTTCTACCAGGAATTCGCCTCAAAGGAGCTCTTCCCGAGCTTCTGCTAATGCTTCTCCGCAAAAATCTGACAGGGCTCCTGCTAATGCTTCGCCGAGAAGATCTCACTGGGCTTCTGCTAATGCTTCTCCGAGAAGATCTGACAGGGCTTCTGCTAATGCTTCTCCGAGAAGATCTGAGTGGGCTTCTGCTAATGCTTCTCCGAGAAGATCTGACCGGGCTTCTGCTAATGCTTCTCCGGTAAGATCTGACAGGAGTTCTGTTCATTTCTCTCCTAGGAGACCTAACAGGGCTTCTGCTTACTGATTTCCTTGAAGATGTTCTAGGTAGGCTCCCACTCTTGCTCCTCTGAGGCAGGGATCTCACAGGGCTCCTGCTTGTGCTTCTTCGAGAATGAGATCTCACAGGGCTCTTGCTAATATCTCTAGCCTTTTTACCCTTCATTGGACTTTGGCTGAAACTTCTTGCTGGACTCCTGCTGCTACCACTTCTAGCAGGACTTCTGCTGAGACTCCTCTGAGGGACACGTGGAGGGCTCCTACTAGCACTGCAACTCCTGCTCATGCTTCTCTTCGGACCAACACTTGGGCTCTTGCTCAGACTCCTCCTGGGACTAATACTCATACTCTTACTCAAGGTCCTTTTGGGACTAATGCTTCGGCTCCTGCTCATCAACTTTTAATAAAATACCGGATCTGGATGAATCGGTAAGCATAAAGAATAACTGAGTGAGAAGAATCGAAAGTAGACCTAGATTTGCTTGGGTGATCGTCTACTACATCAGGTTGCCTATCTTCACTTCGGTCAGATGTACCATCTCTCTCGATGCCATTGCTCTGACGCACTCCATTTTCCTTTGGGAATTCACCATTGTCCTTTCTGATAATATTGGGTTCCTCCCTTGTTTGTGGAAGGGATACAGCCTCTTCCTCCAAAACCACAGGAGACTGATCCTCAGCTGCAGAACAGTACATAAAACGAGTGAAAAGACAATTGTTTAATATAATTCTCAAAGAACATAAAAAAGCCAGATGAATGACCAACTGTGCAAGTTATGATGATGCAAGAAGGGAAGGTGAAAAAATAAAAATGAAAGAAAAAAAGAGGTCATGAGGATGTCTGAAATCAACAGGTAAATAAATTAGAAACACAGTAATTTCAGCAAGAGGGAATGATTGGAAGAGAAGAGCGAGAGAAAAGGATGGGAAAAGAAGTTTTATTTACTTTTCATTAGTTTAAATTACCATATAATGAATTTTTTTAATTTCTAGAAAAACCAACAAATCTTAGTTGAATTAGTCATGGAGGCAAAAATATGCATGATATATATATAATCCATCTTTCCTCCACCTATCCTTAGAATTTTGAAGGAAAGATCTTCAAACAAGTTACTTCTTCCTTCTGACCACCATTCCATCAAACAAACAAAGACCTTTCTTCCTATCTTGTCCTTCCTTGCACTAAACTGAATGTCGAATAAGACAATCACAAGAATCTGCTAATTAAGATAAAATAGCAATACTTTGGGAATGCCTTTGTGAAGGATGCTTAGTTGAGTTCTACACTTTCATTATCACATTATCAAAATTATCTTCCCAAAAGTCCTAATTAAGCTGACATTTCAACATTTCACTGTCTCTCAACATCTATATTAGCTTTGCACCCAAAATCACTTTAATTTAACAAAAGTCCCCCACCCACCGTGCTGTATTTTGGATTCATTCAGATTATGAGTACCTAGGGTTAGGCATCACCCTACACCCTAAAAACAAGATGAAAGTAAAATGAAAAGGAAAAGAAGAAATAACAACAGTTATTCAAAATCCCCACCCTGTTTTTACAGAGAAGAAAAGGATGCAACATGATAACAATTAAAAATGTTACCAGATTTCAGTGAAGGATCTTTACGCCTTCGATCTTTCACACGAACATCAAGAGCATCATCATCAGAGCTGCTTTCGCTTTCAGCATCAGTAAGACTGTCTGATGCCCTGGAAAAAATTAGAAAGGTAATTATTAACAATGCCACAGATAAAAAAAAACTTGAAAATTACCAGGCAGGAAATGAACATTGAGAGGCTAAAAAAATAATTCGCAGGAACATTTTTATGCTTGCAATGTGACACCAACTCCTTCCACTTCCAATGTGAAGACATACTATTAAACCATCCTCGCCCAAAAACAACAGAAAAAACCACAAGGCATATATAATAATACGGGCAAATGCAAAAATCTCCAAAATCAATCGAGTTTCCTATATACACAACAGCACAAGAATGCCAAGTTTCCTGAATTCTGTTTGTAGGGGTAAGAACTAAGAACCTCAATACATAGGTTAAACCCATATAATAAGACTTTGACCAAACATCAGTAAACATCAACAGTTGATTTTACCTATCATAGCCTATTAGCACATTGTCCAAGAATGAACATTTTCCTCACACTTGAAATGCTCAACATCTGAAACTGAAGAAGAGTGTAACTCATGCCAAGTAAATTTTAATAGAAATTGTTGTAACTACCTTCTTGATTTTCGTTTGGATCTCCTTTCACGCCTCTTTCGCCTTCTCTCACGCCGTTTATCTCTTCTTTTCCCACGTTTGTATTTGTCTCTTTTAGAAGATCTCTTTCTCTTCTTACGCCTGTCATCACTTGAAGAACTAATATCAGATGAGGACACATCTGAGTCAGAATCACTATCAGACTCGGATGATTCCATCTCAGAATCAGATGAACTCTCTGACTCAGATAAATAATATCTTCTTTTCCTCTTCTTTCTGTCTCTCGAAGACTTCTTATGCTTTCCCTTTTTTCGCCCTTCATGACTATCAGAGTCAGATGGAGCATCCTTTTCCATTTTCAGTTTATGTACTTTCCTTTTGTCTGCACCTAAACATAATGAAATCCATAAGCTAACAAATATTCCAGAAAAAATCACACCACCTCAAAATTAAATTCAAATGCAATATAAAATGAGAACTGAGAAGAAGACATAACATATGTAGAAAGACAAACTGAAATATTAAATGAATAAAGCACTCTCTTAAGTAAAAAACACAAAGGGTCAATGACTATTACCTTCCTTAAATTCACCACAATTAATTATTTTCACTGTCACTAATGGTCTCCCTTCTTCATCACCTGCACTTTCAATTTTCTTCAGTACTTCATCTCCTTCCACAAGCTTCCCAAATACTACAAACTTCCTATCATACAACACCATTTGAACAAAGACAATATATCATGAAATTAGCAACAGGAGACTAAAGGTTGTGAACATTAGCAATTTAGCATACTATAATATGTGATGTATATGCACAACAGCGGTTGATATTCAAGGAGTAAACAACCAACCTGTCTAGCTGATGATTAGCCTTAAAGGTAATAATGAATTGAGAACCGAAAGTATCACGATCAGCGATTGACATTGACAGAAGTCCAGGATTGTCGTGCTTAAGCCTTGGACCCTCATCTGAAATAGCATCACATTCATTTGTCATTAAACTGGGAATGAAATTGATTCACTCATCAATAATGCATGCAAGGATCAATTTCAATGCATGGCTCATGTGTGCAAGCTGATGTTGACAATTACAAGCGTGAGTACTATTTTACAAAATAACTATCATCTGATGGATATTCATCACAGAGTAAAAGGTTTTACCTTCACAGAAGCTTAACAAACAAATTAATAAACTTCTTCTAACAGTCAGTGAAGTTGAGAACAACATGATTTATCACAGATATATATAGTTAACTTTGAGAATCTTTCATTATTCAAGGACTATGCTAATTGCATTTAGACAGAAAAAAATAGAATACAATAATTACATAATAGTCCTTACAAAAATTACATCATAATCACAGTGAAAAATATATAATAAAATAAGCTTCAACAATTACTCTGATTACAGAGCAATAAATAATGACAAAACCCAATCTCCTAATAATGCATAAAGTGAAATTTGTGCTATCTATACCTCTAACCATAACATTTAACATTTAAAAAGGAAGGAACAAAAGGAGGTTTATTAATTCTCACCAGGAAACTTTCCCCCATATATGCTCTCTCCACCAGTTCCTGCAAAGTTGTCAAATGGAAAATGAATTAGACACAAAAAGGGAACAAGAATTTCTCAAGACAGTTTCATTGCCAAAAAAATCTTTTATAGTATCTTCCTCAAGTAAATCATAGCACTAGAAAACATTTTATGCCAAGGGCAAAAAAAATAAAAAATAAAAAAAAATCCTGCCAAACTAATGTAGATAACTTGCATTAGAATTTAAGGTTCATCTAGTTCACATTATAGAATATAGGAACAACATAATTATTTGCAAATAGGGTCTAATCATCATTTGTGCAGAATTTTTGGAACCAACCAAAGCCATAAATGATCATGCTGAGACAAGGTTAGGTTTACCGCATCAACATTGGTAATTACTAATTACTTTATATGGTTATAAAATCTTCAAAATGCTTCAAATTGTGATAATTACAAATCAAAAACAGTTTTAAAAAATTCTCAAATACATAAGCATATGCTTCATAACTTCAAATTTTGGCACAATAGAAAATACAGAGTGATACAAACAGGATAAATCAAAGTATATACATTAATGAGTTAGAAGACTGTCAAGAAACACATACCATCTCGTTTAACAAAGTCACCTCCCTGCAAGATAAGCCCAAGCTATTAGTTTACTGATGTGCAAAAAACATAAATGAGGCGAAAATTGTGTAGGACACCATGAAGCATAATAAATGTTGGATGGACAACTCAGTTAAGTACAACCTTAAAACTATATCACAAGAAAAGCAGTCGTGATCATCAGCCCTGTGTCCTACAGCATAAACAAGGGTAACTGACTAAAAGACAGACCACTTCTAAGCCACATTCAGCAAGAAACTAATCATACAAGCAAAATTTAGAACCAGCCTACATAACATTTAAATGTACACATGACATAGTAACAAACCTGAGCCATAGAACCTTTCCAGATGGAATGGAAAAAGGATCCCTTGTAATGCAATGGTCTTCCAGTTTTAGGACCAATTCCTTTCTCCCCTGAAGTTGTGAAGGTTGAAAATATCAGAAAATAATTGAATGACAAAAAATTATTACTTCCCACAACCAATATCCACATAGCCACATCCACCATTACAAACAAATTAAATGTAGACAGTTGAAAGTTTCATGTGAACAGATCACACTGCATCCAAACCCATCTGTGATTCCATCAATTAACAGGATAATATATGTAGAACAAAGACCGATGGGAGATATATACATCATCATCACAAAACTTTTACCACTCATTAGTTACCTGTACAAAGAGCCCGAAAATTTTCTGCTGTCTTGGAAGCAATATCAGAGAAGAGCTGCAGAGTTAAAAAACAGTATGCAATTAATAAGAAGTGTACTCTTGTTTATAAGAAAGAACGAACGCCCATCCAGATCATATAGATTTCTTGCTTAGCTTAATTTGGTCAATGTAATGTTACCTCAAAAACCATCCTTTCATATGGATCACCATCAATAGACACGTCCAAAAAAACCAATGGATTCTTCTTCTTTGCCATCTATTTAGTCTCCAAAATCGCAGCTCAAACAAGCATATGCTGCAACCTGACATGCAACACACATTTCAGATAACGAAACTTATATTTGTAGCTCAATAGTAGTATAGAACTCATACGCAAGTGTTCCAACAATTAATCAATAAGGTCTATTAGTAATGTCATAAATTTACTTAAATTTCTCCACTTCAATTTAATTAAAAAAAGCAGTTGCATTAAGGAATATGGGGAAGATATAAAACAACTGCCGAAGTCAACAAATAAAAGAAAGCACCAGAGTGTATTCTGCTTGGTCCAATTCAGACAATGAGAAATGGATATTTTGTAGGGACAAATGAAAAGAGTATTCATTCCGGAAACAGAAACCATATCAACAACCCAGTAAAAAAAAAAAACCTTAAACCCGCACACTCACTGCGAGTATGAATTTATATACAATGCCAAACAAAACTGACAAAATTAAAACTGCAAAACATTTACACTCCCACACTGAAATACCCAAAAACCTTAAACCCTAGAAAAGATTCAAGCAAACTATAAAAGTAAATCAAATTGAATCTAATAAATATACAGTCAGATCGACTATTGCGACCTTAATGAGCACATATAAGTACATTTCCAAGCAACCAGGAAAAAAAAATCACAAAAGTTTTAAAGAATACGGTTCATTTAGATTGTAAGTTTCAAATCGGAAACGTGAGCAAAAATTAACAGTCCAAAAACATGAAGGAGAGATAAAAGGGAAAAATTACGCAGCAAGAAACCCTAGAGTTCACCTTTGAGAGACGCTGAGCCACAGAAAGTAGTGCGATATGAGAAAAATGAAAAAGAGAAGTGGCAAGGATGATAAAAAAAACCTAGCTCTCGAATAAGATAGAGCTCTAGGACTCGGCTGTTTCTGCTTCCTAGTTTGTACTGACGTTGTAAATTTCAGGTTTGCCCCCGATTTAACAATGGTATTCCTTAATTGCACACAGTCAATTTATAGAATGACCGACGAGTCCCACTCTGAGCACCGCCCATCAATAAACTTCAGAAAGGGTTTGTAATTTTCATATGGACCGTTACGTTTAGTACATGAAAATTAGTTTTTTTTTTTTTTATAAAAAATAAAAACTGCATTAGTCATTTTAATTCATTACTGGTTATTAATGAACTATTAATTTTAATTTGATTAATCATTAATTTTTTCACACTAAACGATAAAAGCATTAATATCCGCTTGCAAGATGAATTTTAAAATATGAGGTGACATTGCAATTGGACTTACATAAATATTAAGCCTGCAAAAGATGAAATATGAGAAATAAAATTTTATCTAACATGCATACAACTAGTTTTGAGCATATATATTTATATTTATATAAATTTATAGTCATTTGATATTATATAATTTTGTATAAATTTATGTATTTTTTTTTTACAACTATCACTCTATTTAAAAAAACTATCATATTAATTTAAAACAATAAATGTCGCATATATATATATATGCCAAATAAAAAAAATTGGTTCGGAATATCATAACTACCAAACTAAATTAAATTTTTGATGAAACTACATTTGATATAAAATAAAAGTATATATATTTAAAAGTTAAAACTACAAAATAGATTAGATTATTTTAATAGAAAAGTGAAAGTTTAAAGTTTTTTTATATAATTTTTCCAAATAAAAGTATAAAAAGAGAGTTATTTTTATTTCTTTGGTTTTACTGGTTTCAAATTTGAGACTATTTGTGAGGAGCAAAACCCCTTATACTAACTACTAGGGCATATGTTCCAGTTAGGGATGAAAATTAGATTTATCTCCATGGTGCCCAATCCCGAACAAGATAGATTTTATAAAGTAGATTAATTGGTTGAAAATGCTGATCAATAGCTTTATTTACACTTTATTAATATAAGAGACCAACAAATCAAAACATATCATCAAGAATCAATAAACAAGTTCTGTTTTCTTTCTATCCTTCTCCAATTTTCTTCTATCTTTATCTTCCTCACGATTTTTCTTCTTTTCTGCTTCTTTCTCTTCAATTTCCGCAATCTACATTGCTGCATCCCTTCTCTTTACCATCATCTCTAGCTTGTATTCTATTCCATGAACTGGGTGCGGCTTCTATTAACCGCATCATGATGTTACCTCCGTTTATGCTACAGAAAACTTGAAGACAGCCTCCAGTTAATATGTTGTTCATAAGAACATTTTTGCTTTCAGATTTTGCATCCCATCAATACCAATAGTCTTAAGCCTTCTTTTCTTGTCAAAGTTATCTAGCCAAATATGTAGTCATCTTGGATTATTAGAGACACAAATACAATAAAGAGGATCAATTTTGTTGGCCCGCTTAGTCTTCCAGCTTGCAAGTTATAAACTAGGTAATGTCTAATCCAAATTTACATTGGTTAGAGTCAACCTCATATTTATGATTATCATCTACTATGATGGAAAACAGCAGATCCTGAGAAAGAAAGCAGCTTACCATTTTCAAAGGATTGTGCGCTCTGGTAAAGGCAAATCCTCAGGAAGGAGTGTCATTTACCACCTAGAATTAAGCAAAAATATATAGATTTAATTTTTCACATAAGTATAAAAATAAAATAAAAAAAATAAACTCAAACAGTAAAGAGAGATGAGAAAAATGCATACACCTCCATGGGGGTAAAATATTTTAGGCCTTGCTCATGCAACGAAGATGTTTTCCCCCTATCCCTTGGCTGTATATACATCTTACAAATGTCCAGTCCAGAAGAAGGGCATGGTGCTAAAAAAGATCTAACGGAGTTAGGATTACCGAGATGGACAAGTCAGATCCAACCTAAGCATGGCATGCAGATCCTGACTAGATATGGACTGTCAAGTTCTAACTTTTAGAACTATAATAGACATTGTTCAAGTGAATTGAACATTTTTCATCAAACCAATTTAATCGGGGAAATATGACTAAGGCCATAATATCACAAACGGAATCGATTTTTATCCCAGACTAATTTACTTTCATGCATGAAATAGCGCCAAATATATTGCAAAAAAAGAAATTGTAACTGACCTTCAGAGGAAGATGGTGAACATATGTGCATTGGTGAATGAAGCTTTTCGCAATGTGCTTTTGATGCGAAGAGCAAAATCTAGAGTTGAAAATTCAGAAGGAAGCTCGACTTGCTAATCAATTACATGAAACTCTAGAATAGGAATTGCCATCTCTTACTTCTCCATTCACGAGAATATCATAAGTAGTGTCATCAGGAACAAGACCTCTGTCAAGCATCTCGCTGTGCAGTCTAAAGGCCTCTTGCAAATTGCCAGCCCTAAAGTGCCCAGCAATCAGTGTGTTATACATAAAAACAGTGGGTGTCATACCCTTCCTGTCCATCTCTCCCAAAATCTTTTGAGCATTTTCAACTTGTCCTTTACTGCAAAGACCTTTAATCAAAACATTATATGCTTTTATATCAGGCATGATACCCTTGGCAAACATCTCTGAATGAAGACCCAATGCAAGGAGTAACGATCCCTCTTTTAACAATCCATCAATCAGTATAGTGTAAATTTGCAAAGTAGAAGGAATCCCCTCACCCAACATTCTCTTATGCAAGTGAAGTGCTGCATCCATGTTGTTAAGAATTTTGTAGCCACTTATCATGCTACAGTAAACTACTGAATTTGGTGATAACCCAGTTTGGAGAAGTTCTTTAAACAGCTGACTGGCAGTTTCCATGTCTCCTTTTTTGCAAAATCCATCTATTAGAGCACCATATGCAGTAACATCAAGTTCAAGACCCTTGTTTTCCATCTCATTCCGAATCTTCAAAGCAAGGTCGATGTTATTGCTTTTACAAAATCCATCAATTAAGGTCGTGTAAGTGACCACATTTGGAGGAACTCCACTTTCACACATCTCTCTGTAAACAACCAAAGCAGAATTGACAGACCCTTCCTTTATAAATCCATCTATAATGCTGTTATATGTTAAACAGAGGGGAACGAAACCACTGTCAACAAAATTCTTCAGCACATCTTTTGCCTCAGAAGTGCGACCAACTTTGCACAAACCATTGATTATAGTATTGTAAGTGAAATCTGACGGGGCAATATTTCCATTTACCATTTGGTCAAACATATCAAAGGCACATTTGGTGTCTCCTTTTTTGAAATATCCATCCATCAAAATAGAGTATGTGATTACATCAGGCTTTAAACCCCTTTCAAGCATCTCCGAATATAGACTAGACGCCATGACCAAGTTGCCTTGTCCGCAGTGGCCAAGTATCATGCTATTGTAAGAAACTTTTGTAGGAGCCACACCTTTGTTTACCATCTTTTCCCATAAACTACATGCCTCAGTCATCATACCCTCATTACAGAGCCATGATAAGAAAGAATTATAAGTAAAAATATTGGCAATATCACACTCAACTGCCTCATCAAACAACTTGGATCCCTCTTCAAGTGACTGGCTTTTCAGGAATCCCCTAATCAAGGAATTCACTATGAAGACAGATGGGCAGATATCCTTGTTTTTCATTTCAGTGTAAAGTTCATAAGCTCTATCCATATTCCCATTCCTGCAGCACCACTCAACCATAACTGCATAAGTAACCTTGTTTGGACTAGGGCCATCATTATTCATTTTATCAAAGAAATATAAAGCATTACCCAAGTCGCCTTGCTGGCAATAACCTTTCACCAAACTTGTAGCCACCACCACATTCATTTGCTTACCACAGCTCACCATCTCATCCTTAAGCCTTAATGCCTCTACCATATTCCCTTGTTTCACACAAGCCAAAATAACACTAGTAAAGGTACCATCGGAAGGAGTCCAGCCCTTAGATCTCATCTCCCACAACAACATACAAGCTAACTTAACATCAGTTTTATTGCAAAAAGCCTGAATAACAATGCTATATGCAGCAGCATCAAGTACTACCCCCCTATCCTGCGCCCCTCTAAAATATTTCTTTGCTTCCTCATCTTTGCCCTCTTTCAGGCTTGCACGCATCATTACATGAACTGTAAAACAATCACCATGGACCCCTTTCGAGACCATCTTATTATAGACCTGTTGTGCCTCGCATGTCATGTTATTCTTAACTAAGGCAGTCAAAAGTATATTCGTAGTTCGAACCCGAGGAACTATATTATGCTCTATCATTCTACTGAAACAATGGATAGCATCGTTTAACTTTTTAGCTCTAACATAACTATTCAATAAGTAATTGTATACAAGTAAATTCGATTCAAAATTGAATCTTTTTGCACTGTCTAATAAGTGATCAACAAGAACATGAGGAATGGGACCCGAATCGCCCGAAATGAACCGGTTCAGTTGATTCTGAGCTTGTCTAAAAGTCTCTGAGGACTTCGTCAATATATGAAGCAGAACGCACAACAAATCGAGAGTCCTAACGAACCCACGCATGCTCGCCAACCGATTGAAGTAAGCCAAAGCTGATTGTGGGTCGCTTTTGTAACTTAAAAGAGTATCGATTGCATTGGGCTGCTTCAAATCTGACTGTTGCAAGGTGATGGCTCTGAACTCGACCTGTTTGGATCCCAGAAAGCGATAATCAGAAGGCTGATTGTCAGGAAATTCGTGCTCTTGGGCGTCGGCGGAATCGGTGTTATTATAGGGCAATGAGGATTCTGATACATACTCATTCGAAAATTGAGGTTGTGAACAGAGAGGTCTAGGGTATGCAAGGGAACGATGAAGGAATGGAGGAACCCAAGAAGGAACGAGTGAAGATTTCATTTTTATGTGGGGGTTTTAACTTCCCAGATTGAGAAGAACACTTGTAAACAGTCAACTTGAAGTCTCTCTGTTAACTGTGTAACATGGGAGAAGACAGCCCACTTCTTACATGCTCAGCCGGTTCAAAAAGTGTTATAGACTACGCCGCTACATATGAAATAATTTTATAAACAAATTAAATTTATATAACTATTAATTAAGTTGTGATATTTTATAAATATTTATTATTAAATAAATATTTATTAATTTATTAAAAAAATTTATTAGTTTATTAAAAATGTTTATTAGTTTATTGAGAAAGTTTATTATAAATAAACCGAAAATATTCATTGTCAATGAACTAAATATTCATTAGTTTATTGTGAAAATTTATTGCCAATAAATTGAAAAGGTTGATTGTGAATGAATTAAAAGTTCATTAGTTTATTAAAAAATATTCATTAATTCGTTAAAAAAATTCATTACGAATAAAATAAATATTTATTAATTTAATGAGAAGATTTATTATGAATAAACTGAAAAAATTATTTACGAAATGAACTTAATGTTAATTATTTTATTGAAAAAAGTTCATTAATTTATTAATAAACATTCATTTCTTATATTAATACAAATTTATTTTATCTCTCACTACTTAATTTAATAGATTTTTTTTTGTATTTTCATTTTTAGGTATGAATTCATTAAATTCTCTTAAAAAAACTCAAAACGTAATAAAAAAAATAGAGATAAAGCGCATCAGAAAAATAACAAATAGAGACAAATAGCATCTGAAAATAAAAAAAATACAAAATAATTATTGATTTTATTTTAAAATAAAATGAACCTTTTACGAATAAACTAATGAACCTATATCAATAAATGAATATGTGTAAATTTGTTTTATTTACAAAATTGTCATTGTATCTCTTACACGTATTTTGTCTATATTGCAATGTGAACTCTGGTATAGGATATAATTTGTGGTTTACAACGAAGTCGTACTTTATTATCGCAATTGTTATATGCTGGATCCCAGTCTATGTAGCATTATAGACTAAGGTTATCACACGTGTAAAAAGTGGTAACAATTTTGTAATTAAATCAAATTTATACAGTTATCAATTATACGATGATATTTTTGTAAATATTCATTAGCTGTCATTAAATATTAGTTCATTAAAATAAATTCATTAGGTTATTGATTTATTAATTTATTAAAAAAAATTAATTACGTTATTAAAAAAATTAATTACGAATAAAATAAAATTTTATTAATTTATCGAGAAAGTTTATCATTATCATTACGAATGAACTAAATATTTATTAATTATCATTACGAAATAACTAAATATTAGTAATTTTATTAAAAGAAATTTATTAGTTTATTAAAAACAGTTCGTTACGAATAAATTAAATGTTTATTAATTTAATAAAAAACTAAAAATGTTTATTACGAGTAAAAGTTCATTTCTTATATTAATATAAATTCATTTTTATTTATTTATGTACTTAATTTAATGAAATAAATTTATTAAATTATCTTAAAAAACTCAAAATGTAACAAAAAAAAATGCACTAGAAAAACAATAAATAAAGACAAATAACATATGAAAACACAAAAACAAAAACAAAATAACTGTTAATTTTATTTTAAAATAAAATGAACATTTATCAATACACTGATGAATCTTTTACTAATAAACTAATAAATTTATATCAATAAATGAATCAGTATAAATTTGTTTTATTTACAAAATTACCACCGTATCTTTTACATGTGTTTGTTTTATGTTGTAATGTTAACATTGGTCCAGAATATAATTTGCGGTTCACAACGAAGTGATACTTTATTATTACAATTGTTATATGATGGACCCCAACCCATGTAATATTATAAACTAAGATCATTACATGTGTAAGAAGCAGTGACAATTTTATAAATAAATCAAACTTACGTAGCTATCAATCACATGATTATATTTTTGTAAATATTTATTATTTGTCATTAAATAAAAGTTCATTAGTTTATTAAAAAAATTTATTAATTTATTAAAAAATGTTCATTAGTTTATTAAAAAAATTTATTACGAATAAATTGAAAAAGTTCATTAGGAATGCATTATAAATTTATTAATTTATTTAAAAATATTTATTACATCATCAAAAAAAATTCATTACCAATAAAATAAAGTTTTATTAGTTTATTGAGAATATTTATTGCCAATAAATTGAAAACGTTCATTACGAATAAAATAAATATTCATTAGTTTATTAAAAGATGTTCATTAGTTTATTAAAAAAATTTCATTATGAATAAAATAAATATTCATTAGTTTAATAAAAAAATTTATTAAACTAAAATTGAAAATATTTATTATGAAATGAACTAAATGTTTATTAGTTTATTAAAAAAATTTGTTAGTTTATTGAAAAAAGTTTATTATTTTATTAATAAAGATTCATTTGTTGTATTAGTACAAATTTATTTTATTTTTATGTGTACTTAATTTAATGAATATTTTTTTTATTTGTATATATGAATTCGTTGAATTCTTTTAAAAAAATTCAAAACTCAACAAAAAAAATCGAGATAAAATATACCGAAAAAATAACAAATCGAAATAAATTGTGTCTAAAAATATAAAAAAAATAAAAAAAACTGTTAATTTTATTTTAAAATAAAATAAATATTTATCAATAAAATAATAAATTTATGATAATAAATAAATTTTTATTTATTTATTTTATTTACAATATTATAATATGAACCTGTGCGATATATAATTTTCGTTATTATAGCGGTTGCCAAATTAAATTCGAAACCCTATGAATTGCAGTAGTGCAGACAATAAGCAATTCAGCAAACCAGGGAGGAGCCCGGCCCGTGACCATGTCTTCTCGGCACTCTCCATCTTCGTTCTCCATCTTACTCGGGTGATGGAAAGATTTTAATTTACTGGGATTTTTCTTCTCCATCTGGAAGTTAATCCCCACATGTCACTTACTTCTTCACCAATTCCTCCATTCCTTCTTCGTTCCCTCTTATGTGCTAAAAGCCTTTGTTCACAACCTCAATTTGCCTTCTCAGAATCCTCATTGCCCCAGAATTCCAAACTCAACTTCAATTCTGCCGACAGCTCGGAGCCCGTAGTTGCACACAATCACTCTTCCGATTCCCAATTTCTAGGAAACCCAACTTTCCCTGAAACCAAACAGGTCGAGTTCAGCAGAAATACCTCGCAGGAGACAGTTTTGACGCATACCAATGCGATAGATACTCTTTTAAGTTACAAAAGCAACCCAAAATCAGCTTTGGCTTACTACAATCGGTTGAAGAGCAGGCGTGGGTTCCTTAGAAGGCTCGATTCTTTGTGTGTTCTGCTTCATATTTTGACGAGGTCCGCGGAGAGCCTTCGACAAGCTCAGAATATACTGAACGGATTTATTTCGGGTAATTCTTGCCCTCTGCCCACTGTTCTTGTTGATCACTTGTTTGAGAGTGCAAAAAGGTTCAACTTTGATTCGGATTTGCTGGTCTATAATTACTTGTTGAATGGTTATATTAGAGCTAACAAATTAAAAGATGCTTTTGATAGTTTCAGTAGAATGATAGAGCGCCGTACAGTTCCTTCAGTTCGATTTTCGAATATACTTTTGAATGAATTAGTTAAAAGTAACATGATTTGCGAGGCCCAAAAAGTCTATGATAAAATGGTTTCAAAGGGGGTCAGTGGTGATTGTTTTACACTTAATGTAATGATGCGTGCAAGCTTGAAAACAGGCAAAGAGGAGGAGACAGAAAAATATTTTAGAGAGGCCAAGGATAGAGGGTTAGAACTTAATGCTGCAGCATATAGCATTCTTATGGAGGCTTTTTGCAAGAAAACTGATACTAATTTAGCTTGTCAGTTGTTGAGAGAGATGAGATCTAAGGGCTGGATTCCTACCAAGAATACCTTTACTAGTGTTATTTTGGCTTGTGTTAGGCAAGGGAATATGGTAGAAGCAGCGAGGATTAAGGATGAGATGGTGAGCTGTGGTACAAAAATGAATGCGCTGGTGGCAACAAGTTTGGTGAAAGGTTATTGCCGGCAAGGCAACTTGGGTATGGCATTTGTTTTATTTTTGGAGATGCTTGAAAGAGGGATAAAACCTGATGTAATCACATTTAATACTTTGATTCATAGATTTATCAAAAAAGGAGACACCAAATGTGCCTTTGATATTTTTGATCGAATGGTGAATGGGAATATTGCCCCATCAGATTTCACTTACAATACTATAATTAATGGTCTGTGCAAAATTGGTCGCACATCTGAGGCACAAGATATGCTAAAGAATTTTGTTGAGAAGGGTTTCATTTCCATCTGCTTAACATACAACAGCATAATAGATGGATATATAAAGGAAGGGTCTATCAATTCTGCTTTGGCTGTTTACAGAGAGATGTCTAAAAGTGGAGTTCCTCCTGATGTTGTCACTTACACGACTTTAATTCATGGATTTTGTAAAAGCAATAATATTGATCTTGCTTTGAATATGTGGAATGAGATGAAATGTAATGGTCTTGAACTTAATGTTATTGCATATAATGCTCTTATAAATGGAATTTTCAAAAAGAAAGACATGGGAACTGCTTTGGCTGTATACAAAGAGATGTGTGAAAGTGGAGTTCGTCCAGATGTTGTCACTTTCACGACCTTAATTAACGGATTTTGTAAATGCAATAACATTGATCTTGCTTTGAAGATGCGACATAGGATGAAATACGAGGGACTTGAACTTGATGTTATTGCATATAACTCTCTAATAAATGGTTTTTGCAGAAAACGAGATATTGGAACTGTTTTGTTTGTTTACAGAGAGATGTGCGAAAGTGGAGTTCCTCCAGATGTTGTCACTTGCACGACTTTGGTTGTTGGATTTTGTAAAAGCAATAACATTGACTTTGCTTTGAAGATGTGGAATGAGATGAAAAGCAAGGGTCTTGAACTTGATGTTACTGCATATGGTGCTTTAATAGATGGATTATGCAAGAAAGGGTACATAGGACCTGCTTTGGCTGTTTATACAGAGATGTGTGAAAGTGGAGTTCCACCAGATGTTGTCACTTACACAACCTTAATTCATGGATTTTGTAAAAGCAATAACACTGATCTTGCTTTGAAGATGTGGAATGAGATGAAACACAAGGGTCTTAAACTTCATGTCACTGCATATAATGCTCTTATAAATAGAATTTGCAAAAATAGAAACATGGGAACTGCTTTGGCTGTTTACAGAGAGATGTGTGAAAGTGGAGTTCCACCAGATGTTGTCACTTTTGCAACCTTAATTGATGGATTTTGTAAATGCAATAATATTGATCTTGCTTTGAAGTTCCGAAATAGGATGAAATACAAGGGTCTTGATCTTGATGTTACTGCATATAACTCTCTAATAAATGGTTTTTGCAAAAAAAGAGACATGAGAACTGCTTTGTTTGTTTACAGAGAGATGTGTGAAAGTGGAGTTCCTCCAGATGTTGTCACTTACACGACTTTAATTCATGGATTTTGTAAAAACAATACCATTGAATTTGCTTTAAAGATGTGGAATGAGATGAAAAACAATGGTCTTGAACTTGATGTTACTGCATATGGTTCTCTAATAAATGCATTTTGTAAAAAAGGAGACATGAGATCTGGTTTGGCTGTCTATAGGGAGATGTCCGAAAGTGGAGTTCCTCCAAATATTGTCACTTGCATGACCTTAATTCATGGATTTTGCGAAAGCAATAACATTGATTTTGCTTTGAAGATGCGGAATGAGATGAAAGACAAGGGTCTTGAACTTGGAATTACTGCATACGGTGCTCTGATAGATGCATTTTGCAAAAAAGGAGACATGGAAACTGCAAGTCAGCTGTTTACAGAACTCTCCGAAGCTGGGTTGTCTCCAAATTCAGTTGTTTATAACAGTATGATAAGTGGCTACAAGAAACTGAACAACATGGAAACTGCACTTCACTTGCACAAGAGAATGTTGAGTGAGGGGATTTCTTGTACTTTGAAAACTTATACTACACTGATAGATGGATTGCTAAAAGAGGGCAAATTACTCCTTGCATCGGATCTTTATTCTGAGATGCTTGCCAAGGGCATTATGCCTGATATAAGAACATATAACGTTTTGAGTAAAGGCTTTGCAATAAAGGAGAAGTAGGAAATGCCAAAATGATTTTTGGGAGAGATTGTTAAGAAGAGTATTTCACCTAATGTTTCTATTTATACACATTGATTGATGGCACTTCGGGGCTGGCCATTTGCAAGAGACCTTGAGACTGCAGAGTGAGATACTTGACTGAGGTTATAATCCTGATGACACTACTTAAGATATTCTTGTGAATGCAAAAGGCAGGGATTGGAATTGCCTTCATTGAGTTTCATGTGTTTGATTAACATGTCGAGCTTCTATTTAGAATTTCTTATACTATTGATTTCACCTGCTGCAACAGAAATACACTGTGAATAGATTTGTTCATCATTATACAAATATTATCCATCTCCTGCTGTAGGTCAGTTACAATTTCATATTTTCTTTATAATGCAATTAAACCTCTATTGGTTTTTGATTTTGTTGTTTAATCTTTTTTCATTTTTCTGTATTTGATAGGAACAAGTGCCTTCCTTTGAAACATTAAATCAGATCTGCAAAAGAATACTTTGGCTGTAAGACTTATGCTCATCCGTGCGCTGTTCCCCATTATGTATGATGAATTCACAGGTATGCTTTCGTGCCTGGATCTTGTTGTATGCTGTGAGAATGCAAGGCAGGTGTGTTGTTCCCAACTAGTAGAATACTGTTGAGGACTAACAGAAACCCTCCATGCAAATGGCAAAGATTGCCTTGTGGTGTTAATCTTCTTGCTTGAAATATAAAACTTGACTATTGACAAACTCCTTGTGGATCTTTTAGCTTGAAATATAACATTGATTATTGACAAGTTTGGTTCTTGTGAATGATTTAGTTTTATCTTGGAAACTTGTAGATGTTCCAATTACCAACATAATCGCTCTAGCTTATCCCAGAACACCATTGTTGATCCCAAACCCTTTAAAGTTCGATGAGTATGTTCACCTGCCAATTGCTGTGATGTTTCATGTATGAAAATTTGCTTTCTACACTAGTTGTTATTTGGTTTTATGGTTTTGAAGTAGCAGATGGCAGATGTTCAGTTGCTTTCCCGGAAGAAGCAAGCAATTATTGATTGGTATTCATCCTATGTATTTTTGTATTTGTATAGATGCACAACCACCTCTTAATTGTATTAAAGATCGTAGTTGCTTATTGTATCCCTAAAAGGTGAATAATGCCATTAACCTTCTATATATATATATATATATATATTTTTTGTCATTATGGAAACTCATTGGATATGAGTTAGGCTCCTTAGTGCCATCAGAATACTATGTCCTAGGCATTAATCTTCTATGTTGTTGCATCAATTAAAGCTTTATTCATCAAATTCATATAATATTAAAAATTGGACAATTAATTGGATAAATACTCTTTGAAGTAAATATCAAGGCTAGAAATTTGAAGTAAATGTACTTATGATGTTTTTAGTATGAGGTTTCAATTTTTTAAAATATGAAAAACAAAATTTATCATTAAAAAATATAATTAAATATGTATACAGTACAGATTAGAGCTCAGCCAATGGTCTCATTCTCCAATTACCTACTACGCCGTACTTGGGGTTGGGGTTTTGGTTCTTCTCAGTCTGCAAGTTAAACCCCACAAAAACATGAGATCTTCGCTCATTTCTTCACCAATTCCTCGCTTCCTTGTAAATCCTAAGCGTCCCTGTTCCCAACCTCAATTTCTAACTGACTCCATCTCAGAATCCTCATTGCCTCAAAATCCCAATCAGAATTGCGATTCTGCCAACAGCCACGGGCCCAAAATCCCAGAGAATCACTCGTCGGATCCCAATTTCTGGGAAACCCAACTTTCCCTGATTCCAAACGGGTTGAGTTCAGCGCAACCACTTTGCATTTGGAAGTGACAGTTTTGACACGACCATGTGTGATCGATACCCTTACAAGTTTTAAAAGCGACCCAAATTTAGCTTTGGCTTACTATAATCAGTTGGAAAGGAAGCGTGGGTTCGTTAGGAGGCTCGACACGCTGTGCGTTCTGCTTCATATTTTGCCAAGGTCTTCAGATATTATTCGCAAGCCCTTTTTTTTTTTTCTGCGCCGATTCATTTTGGGCCATTCAGGTCCCATGCCCTCACTTATTTGAGACTGCGAACAGGTTCAATCTTGAATCAGATTCACGGGTTTATAATTACTTGTTGAGGAGTTATGTTAGAGCTAACAAGTTAAACCATGCTCTCTATAGTTTCAATAGAATGATTGAGCTTGAGATAGTTTCTTGTTTTCCATTTTTTAATGTAGTTTTGACTGCATTAGTCAATAATAACATGATTTCTGAGGCCCAAAATGTCTGTAATAAGATGTTTTTGAAAGGGATCCCTGGTGGTTGTTTTACTGTTCTTACAATGATGCGTGCAAGCTTGAAAGAAGGCAAAGATGAGGAGGCGAAAAATATCTATTGGAACTTAATGCTCTAATTGATAGATTATGCGTAGAAGGAGACATGGGCACTTTGCTGGCTGTTTATAGAGAGAGGTGCGAAATTGGAGTTCCTCTAAATGTTGTCATTTGCACGGCCATGGATGTTGTAAAAGCAATAACAATGATTTTGCATTGGAGATACAGAAGGAGATGAAAAACAAGGGTCTTGATCTTGATGTTACTGCATACAGTGCTCTAATAGATGGATTCTGCAAAAAAGGAGACATGGGAACTGCAAATCAGCTGCTTGGAGAACTCCTCCAAGCCGGATTGTCACCAAATTCAGCTGTTTACTGCAGCATGACAAGCGGCTACAAGAAGCTTAACAACATGGAAGCAGCACTTCACTTGCATAAGAGAATTTTGAGTGAAGGAATTCCTTGTACTTTGCAAACTTATACTATACTGATCGGTGGATTGCAAAAAGAGGGCGTATTACTCCTTGCATCGGATCTTTACTCAGAGATGCTTGCTCTGACAGGCACATGTAATGTTTTGATTGAAGGTGCTTGCAGTAAAGGACAAGCAGAAAATGCACTAAAAATTTTGGAAGAGATGGACAGGAAGGGTATGGCACCTAATGTTTTTATTTATTGCATTGTGATTGGTTGGCACTTTAGAGCTGGAAATTTGCAAGAAGCATTTAGAATGCGCAGTGAGATGCTTGAGAAAGGTGTTGTTCCTGATGACATTACTTTCGATATTCTCGTGAAGAGAAATTCGATTAATCAGGGATGGTAATTCCCTTTCTATGAAAGAGTGCCTTCCTTTGAACCATTGAATTAGATTTGTAAAAGAATACTCTGACTGTAGGACTCATGCACATTATTTCCCTGTTCCCAAGCATGTATGATGAATCCAAGGCAACTCTATATCTATCAAAATTTTGCAGAATGAAGGTTATCTGAAGTTGCGTGCCTTCCCTTTCCCTACTCTCCAATGAATCTCTAACAGGAAGAGCTTAATTTTCCAGGGTATCTTCAGGTTATACCCTGATATATCTGAATTTGCGTGCCTTCTCCTTCCCTCGTATCTTCTAAATGTCTTCTGTTCACAACCTCAATTTCCAAATGCATCCATATCAGACTCCTCAATGCCCCACTCTTCCAGTCTCATCTTCAATTACGCCGACAGTCAACAGCCCCAAATCCCACAAAATCAATCTTCGTGATTGATTGTGGAGTTCACAGACTTCAGCGCAACCACCTCGCAAATGGCAGTGTGGACGATCAATACTCTTTTTAAGTTACAAAAACGACCCAAAGTCACCTTTGACTTGCTACAATCGGTTGTGAGCAGGCCGGGGTTCATCGCGAGGCTCAATTCATTGTACGTTTTGCTTCATATTTTAACAAGGTCCTCAGACTCTTCCACATGTTCGAAAACTACTGAAACAACCCGTTTCAGGTGATTCGAGTCCTTTTCCCACTGTTCTTGTTGATCACTTATTTGGGAGTACAAAATGGTTCAATTTTGAATCGGATTCACGAGTTCATAATTACATGTTGATAGTTATTTAGAGCTAACAAGTTCAACGATGTTCTTTGTAGTTTGAATAGAATGATAGGGCTTGACATAGTTGCTTCAGTTTGACTTAGGAATATACCATTGCTGCCTAGTTAAGAGAAACATGATTTGCCAAGCTGTAAGGGTCTACAATAAGATGGTTTCAAAATGGAGACATGGAAACTGCATTGGCTGTTCTTAGTGAGATGCGTGAAAGTATTCCTCCAATTGTTCACTTATATGACCTTAATTGATGAATCTTGTGAAAGCAATAATATTACTTGTCTTGCTTTGAAGATGCAGTATGAAATGAAAAACAAGGGTCTTGAACTTGATGTTATTGCATACAATGCCTTAGTCGAGGGATTTTGTAGAAGCAGATTTGAGATTTGCGGAGGCCAAAATTATAATGACGCTGCATCGACAGCTGCGACGCCTTTCTGGTGGCCATAGGCCCTTACCTCGATCCGCCAAGGCAAAACAAGCTGGCGGCTAAAATGGAAAAGGCCATTAAGGCATTGCACAAACAGGTATGGATGAGATAAATTATAGAGTTTATATACTCGAGAGTCAAGAGGGATCAGTTCCAGACTTTGACGGTGATCAACTCGCCTTCTTCAGATTTAGAGAGAGAAAAGTAAAGGAAAAGATTTTAGTAGAGTCTATTTTCCAATTTCCTAGAAGCTAATTCCAAATCCACAACTCTATTTCAAAATACTAATTATAATGGTCTATCAGCAAATAGATTTTTGTCGAAAATGCTATAGATAAGTACCATAATATCTGCATTTTCTCTAGTATAGTTTTAAAACTGTAAAGCAGAAAGTCACACAGTGAATGCGACTACTACACAACAAGACAATCATTGTAGACCAAAAGAAATATAATAGCCCTATAACATACTACTTAGAAAACTTTTGGTGCTGTGATGAAGAATAAACACTATAAAACCCCGCACAGGATCATCAAATAGAAAACTCGAGACAAATGGCTGACTAAATAA
This sequence comes from Balakata baccata, assembly GCA_949630135.1. Taxonomy (NCBI): domain Eukaryota; kingdom Viridiplantae; phylum Streptophyta; class Magnoliopsida; order Malpighiales; family Euphorbiaceae; genus Balakata; species Balakata baccata. The sequence goes on from CATIWF010200696.1 coordinate 55,716, forward strand.
CCTAGAAATAATTCAATCCATTCTAGTACATGTCAAAGGGCATAAAATCACATCCCAAAACCATATAACCTTCTCCATGCACCATTGTAATAAATTACTCTGCTTTACTCAAATGTATCATCATCATCATCTGGCAAAGGTTGGCTGGCTGCAGCAGCAAGCTCAGCTTCATGCCTGTTCAAATCACAAAAACAGCAATACCAACAGTTAAAACCAGATTGATGCATGCTATTGAAAAATAAGGATATCAGTAATAGCAGTAGACACACAAATAGTTTGAAGGAGGAACAAAAAAAACTTGCAAGAAAATTATAGCAAAAGATGACCTAAACATTAGACATTACTATAGATCAATTATCAAACCTTTCTTTCCCTCCACAACTCACTCTCTCATATGCTAACTTGCATACAAATTCTCACAAAACCAGGCATCCGATTTCACAATTCATTTGCAACGCAAATTCTTCCATCCACACCAAAAACAAAATAAAAAAATCATACCTAATTTTACTTCTACAACCTACTCTCTCATATGCAGCTCACACACAAATTCTAACAATACACTACATGAGATATCATGTTGGCATGTTGCAAACAAATTCTAATCACACATATCAGACACCATGATTCCTATAAAGATCATGCAAATTCTTCAATCCATGGGTAAGTTATCTTGCAAAAAACACTTACTGTTGCTGAGCTGCCAGGTCAATTTGCACTTCAGGTGGTGCCAGGGCTGGAGACTCAACAAAATGCAAATTAGGATCTCTGCAGTACAAGACAATTCCAAATATTATAAGCCTTGTTATTGGGTTCATCTCAACTAAAAAGACAAAAGCTTTTCAAATGGAAATTAATCTTTACCCAGCAAGTTTTCTTGCAAGATACAGAAAAGGTTTCTCAAAATTGTAATTGCTCTTGGCTGAAATCTCATAGTACTGCAAATTCTTTTTCCTGTGGAACGTGACCTGCTTTGCCTTAACCTGCCTGTTTTTCACATCAACCTTGTTTCCACAAAGTACAATAGGGATATTTTCACAAACCCTGAAAATAAGGAAACATAAAAGATTAGAGTTGAATACAGGTTGCCTAAAGAAAAAAATAATTAACAATTCTCAATATACAGCTAAACCTACCGGCAAAGATCTCGATGCCATGTAGGCACATTCTTGTACGTCAACCGAGCAGTAACATCAAACATTATGATAGCACATTGGCCATGGATACTGCACAATTAATTAAAAAATTAAAAAAAGAAACCTGGAGGTAGGAAAAATATCACAAAGGAACCAGTTATTACAAATAAAAATAACACTAATAGGCTAATAGAGAACAAGTAAGCATAGAAAAGATTATCCAAATTAAACTTTGAAAATTACAATTCCTACTTTAAAATTCTAACCCATTATGAATGTGGAAGGAAACAATATCACAAAAGAAAAAATCATCACAAATAAAAGTAGGCCAATGAAGAATCACTTCTTCCAAAGAAAACTCCTATGCAAATAACCAAAAAGCTGATGAACAGTTGAGAATTTAAGCTGATAACCAAAGTGCCAAAGAGAAATTTGATTATAGGACTCATTGCTAGAACCCCTGACTTGCACTCAAAACAACTTTGAGCACACTAGTAGAACTACACACAAGTGATTTGTACACAAAGACCTTAAATGATTAATGAAAATCATCAAATATTTTACATAACCAGCACCTCAAGCGACTGGAATGAACGAAAGAAGGCAAGAATCACTTACTAATATCCATCCCTAAGACCACCAAACTTCTCTTGTCCAGCAGTGTCCCAGCAGTAGAATCGAATTTTGCCACAGTTAGTGAAGAAATCCAAGGGATGAACTTCCACACCAATAGTTGCTGTACATTAAATAAGGCAAATAATTTAACACAAAAAAATCAACGAAAGAGAGACAAGTCTCCCTACTCTAACTTCTGAAAGGATAAGCATTACAGGGATAAATAACAAAACGAAGAACAACTTATATTTTACTATAGGATTATATGTTGGTGGCTCTTACGCTCGTATTTCTTCTCAAACTCGCCGGTAAGATGCCTTTTCACGAAGGTAGTTTTCCCTGCATCAAATAGTAAGGAAGAAATTATACTTAAATCTCAAACGTGTCAAACACCCAAATAAAAAATACCAAATCCACTGACTACCAAAAAAGAATTTCAAGCAAGCACGATCGAAATGCCGACAAGTTTAAGAATCTTCTCTAGAAGAAGCTGAAAAAAGGTTTGCACTAGGAACCCCATGAATCGACAAAAAGATAAACCAAATCTCAACTAGAACTAACAGCAGGGACAAAAAAAAAGATCCTATACGAACAGAAGCGTAAACTCGAGAATGAAAAATAAAAGAGCGATACCTGTGCCACCATCGCCAACAATCACAAGCTTAAAGCTTGGGTAATCAACAGTCTGCTGATTTGGTAAAGCCTGCAACCCAGAAAAAAAGAAGTCATACAATAAATTAATACCCCGAACAGGATGCAACTATAACTCATCTATTAGCAATCGAAAACATTTCTCCTAAAGAGGGCAAAAAATTAACAGATCGAAAAAAAAAAAAGCTAAGGAAGAGTGAATCTAAAGAATACAATACAGATCTAGCAAAGATCGAGGAGAGAGTAGTGAAACCAGGAGAGATCGAAAGGGAGAAGAGACTTTACCATTTTTCAGAATTCAGAGGAGGAGAAATGAATGTGTTTGCTAAAGTGCTCAAGAAGAAAGGCCAGAGGGAGACTAGGGATTTGTAATGGGGTTTATAAAGAGGAGGTTTAAGGAGAACCTAATTTGTTTTGAAAATGAATCGTCTGCAGTGTGGAGCATATGGCTTGGTAGATCATGGCCGTCGGTACCGTTGCATTGAGAGATGACGGTGATTATGAGTTATGTGTTTGTGCTATTCTGTAGGAGATCGAAATTAGGATGTTTTTCAAATTTCGCAAGTGGCTTAAATCTGACCCGACTCTCTGAGCCGTCCGATTGTTGGAATAAAAGTGATCTCCTCACATGTGACGAGCCTTAGTTCAACGTGTCAGATTTGAGTTCCGGTTTCGGATTAAAATTGTTGGGCCCAATTAGCAAACGACAGCGTATCAAAATGATTTTTAGGGCTTCGAGCACAAATTATATTTTGGACACTGGTCCAGATACTTTATAGACCCAAGGCCTATGTTACACATGTAAAAGGTGCTTTAATTTTTTGAAATTAACGGCAGATAACTCTGTTTTATCATTATGATTTTCTTCTTATTCTGCTTGTTCTCTTTTTTTGGAGTGATTTTTGTGTGTGTTTAGACTTAGTTTATTATTTGTTGTTCATTCTATCAATTCTCTTTCTTTCTTTTTTATGCAATTTTCGCATTTGGTGTTGCGATTTTGAATTTTGGCGTGATAAAGTGAGAATTCTAAGTGTTGCGATTTTGGCGTTGTGCTAGTGTTGTGATTTTGGATATTGTTTGTTTTTTGTGCAATTTTCGATTTGTTGTTGTGTTTTGTTTTGGTGTGAATAGGATTCCATGGATATAGGTTGCGAAAGCTTGATTATGGCTTCTTTTTCAAATACATGTAAATTTAGTTGTGATTCTTAGTTTCAAATTTTGCTATTTATGTTGGTTTACGTAGTATTTAGTGTTAATAGGACTTGTTATTGTGATTTTTTTGTAGTTTTGCTGCTGCTGTTGTTGTTTTTGCTGTTGTTGTTATGTATATTAATTTTATGAAGTTGATATGATATTGATTAGTTCAGTGTATAGAGTTTTATTAGTTTTAATATGTAAAAGTTCATTAATGATAATGTAAAAAATTCATTTGGTATAAATTAAAAGTTTATTATTTTATTAATAAAGATTCACTAGTGATAATGAAATATTCATTTAAAATAAAAGTAAGATTCATTAGTTAATTAATAAAAGTTTATTTATTTTGAACTGTAAGTTGATTATGTGTTAAATATAGGTTAATTAGGAATATACTAAAGGTTCACTAAATAGTAATTAACCAGTATAAGAAGCAAAGATAGCGAAACTCTATTTATATAATGAGATTTTTCTTGTTATCGAGTGAAATAATAGACATAATCCTGTTATATATATATGAGCATCACAATAGTTACTCAAATTCCATCACATTTAGATAATATGAATTCTAGAAGGTTATCAAAGACTATCTCTTTCACTACATATTTTTGTTCTTGTGTCAAGTTCCTTATAAGTTTGTACAGCCTTTTATGGGACATTTTTGTTTTCAATGTTTATATTGTTTCTCTTCTGTTTTTTGGTGTCTCTTTCTTTTTCTTTGGTTCTTGCTTCCTTTTTTTTTTTTATGCTGTCTCTTCTTCCCTACTTGCTTATGTCTCTGTTGTCTTTGTAGTTGTATCAATAGCAGTACCAGTGTGAGTAACATAAGTAGGAGCAGCAGTGACTTTTATTTCTTTTCTCTTCTGCCCAATTGTTTATTCAGTTGCAAGAGCAGAAGAACCAATACCAACTTGTCTTTTTTGGAACTTTGACTTTCTTTTGTAGTGTTGTTGTATATTTGTTTGAGGTGCTCCTGTTTGCTCAGTAGTACCTGCTTGTGCTTATTGCACGACAGTAGCTGCTGCTTTTATTTGACGTTCAACAATAACAGCTACTTTTGCTTGTTGTGCTACACTTTGTTTTATCATTTACAACATTTCTGTTAGAGTGATGTTATCAAATGTTTCAGTATTTATATTTCTTGTCATTTTTTGTCTTTACCATGATTTACGTATAAAATAAGTAATAAAAATGAATATTTGAGTTTGAACTTATAGTTCATAAGTAATGAACCTTTGCTTATTAACTAATGAACTTTTATCAATTGAGTAATGAATGTAAATCACAAAGCAAAGAAACAAACAAAATTGCAGAACTAGATGAAGCCATAATTTATATGTAATGAGTGTACAGTTAACAAATGAAAATCTATTAATAAAGTAATGAACTACTACTTCATTCCCAATGAACACATAGTTTATAACATATGAACATTTGTGAATAAAGTAATGAATCTTTAGTACAGTACTAATGAACCAACATTTTGTAAAAAATAAATATCTTTTAATAAAATAATGAACCTTATCAATAAATTAATAAAACTATAGATTAAAACAAAATCAACACTTATTAATAAATTAATGAAGTTTTACTATACTATTAATAAACCTACAATTTGTTACTAATCAACATTTTTCAAAAACTAATGAATATTTTAGTACATTTTATTAATAAAGTAATGAAGCTTTGGTTTATTCATAATTAACATCCATTTTATAGTTAATGAATGTTTCTAAATAAACTAATGAACTCATACTTTGAAAGATCACAGAAATTGAAACATCAATAATCAAACGAAATAATAATATAAATTTAGGTTTATAATCAAAGAAACTAAAAATCAGTGATTCAAATGCAAAACAAACAAAATAGGTTCATTATTTACAATATTCGAACAAGATATGATACAAAACAATAGGTATATTACTTACAATAGTTGTAGAACTTGGCTAAAGAAGTTGTGACAATGACTGGAAGCGTGAATGACATCAACGAAGTTAGTAGTTCGGGTTTCGAGAGATTGAAGGCTGGAAAGTTGCAATTTAGAATTTTTGGAGAGTGACTAGAAGTTGCAATTTTGGAGTTGAAATGGAGAGAAAAACCCTACTTGTTTAGGGTTGATGAGAAGTTGAATCGTGTTTGGCAAGGAAACAAGCTTGAGGAGAAGTTAATGCTGTTTATTGATTTTTTTTATAATAAAAAACTAGTATGTTTTGTTTGGACTTCACACGTGTCTGGATTTTTTAGTTCATAATATTCGATGAACTAGGTTCAGAATATAAGAATTGGGCTTCGAGGCACTATTAGTGGGCTTTACTTTGCTTCGCCATAATGGACCCTTCTTGTTCATGGACCCTTCCAATTTCCATTCTCTATTTTTTTTTTCCAAATTTTTTTACATCTCTTGAAGCTATATTGCAAATTTTATAGTTGATCGTATTTTGAAATTTACAATTAAATAAAAAAATAAAAAAATGTAAAAATAAGTACTTTGGAACATGAAATTGGTAATTAGAAATAAAAGTTAGTTAAATTTTGTACTGATTAAATTTAAAAATTGAATTTTGAGGCAAATATTTCATCCATAAGATTTTTAATCGTACAAATTATATATAAATTTTGCATACTAGAATTCACCAGGATGATTCTATAGGTTAACAAATTAATAACTAGAAAAATTATCATAATCAACATAAAAACGGAATGAATATACTCAAAGAATGCTAGCTAATTTTTCTTTATTATAACTTCAAAAAAAAAAAAACTTTTCTTTTTTTATAGTATCAAAATTATATAGATCTCTATTTTTTTTATGTGGATCATATATTAAAAATAGCAGTAGTTTTTTTTTTAATAAAAGGTCTCGAATTTGAATTCAAAATATAAAGTATATTTAAAAATTTGAAAGAAGCATTTTAGTCCTTAATGAATTTGTTCTATTTAAAATTTTTTATATGATAATTGAAAATGGAAAGGGAAATTATCCTTAAGGATGAAGAAAGTAAGTAAAACTTTTTCCTTCATTTAATTATAGAATGCTAAAATACATTGCCCATTTCATAAAATCACAATATACTATTAAATATTAATGAATCTAGCCTGACATTAATATTAATATATAGTTTCAGTTTACAGTATGTTTGGTGTACCAATACACTATACACTGTACTGATACACTATACATAATGAATGACTCACAAAATATTTATTCAACTGTTAAAATTTTTAATATTTATATATGAACGTACTGATATGCCGACGTACTGTAGTCGGATCCTTAATATATAACCTTATTTATGGATAATCATGCGTACTAAGATGTAAAATCCCACACTGAAAAAGTGAAGCCTCTCTTAATTAATTTCTTGCTTCCATCTCTTATACATAAAACAAAAATATCATTATTTTTTGTTGTTTTGCTCCTCACATCACATGCGTCCAGTATTACGAAGGCTTAAGAGCTTGACATCATCAAGAACAGGTCCACAAAGAGAAGAGAAGTCATCGCTCCTCATAGTGTAAAAAGTGCTATAGAACATAATCCGAGTTCTGTTAGAAACAGCAACAAATCTGAGAACAGCACGCTTGAACCCACCTTTGCCTTTAGATTCATAAGGGACTTTGAGGGTGTCCTTGCCGGCGAAAGCCTCCACCACCATGGATCCTTCGCAGGAGTTGCTTGCATCCCCCACTGCGAAGGAGAGTGTGTAAGTCTTGCCAACAATGGTGCGTGCTACTTGCGCAATTGCGCTTTCTTTGCCCGCAACTAGTTCCACTGCACGCCTTCCTTGGGGCACTGAGAAATGGTCCACGTCTATGTACTTCACTGCCTTAAGAGATTCTACCATCCATCCTGGAAGAGGTGAGTGGTCGTCTTCAATGTTTGGTGGGATTAACACTCCCCATGATGCGTTTGGAAATACATATGGTCCTTCTTCAAAACCTCCGTTTTTCAGTATGTTCTCTGCAACACCACCCAATTCATATGTTATTAATTACTTTGACTCTTAGAATTATGAGTTAGTATTAATCAAGGAGAGGAACTTACTGTTGGTGGGTCTAGGAGGATAGAGAGCTCTAATGGCAATGGAATCAATAAGCGGTCCACAAGCAGGATCCTCTTCGACTCCAGGATTATGAATGATAAGATCTACCACAGGGAATTCAGCTTGAAAGGCCCAGGCATAGGAATCCCACCCATTACTGCTATACATAGTTTGCATAGGCAGAACACCCCAATCAGGCGACACAGACACGTTCAATGTCTCCTCCTGTGCACAAGTTCTAGCAGCACTAAACGTAATGGAATAATACATCCCCTTAATCACACTTATATTTTGCTTAATTGATGCCTCGTTCCCAAGCCTCACTGCATAGGCTCCTTCTGGCACCACAAGCAACATGTCCCCTTGCTTTTGCCCTGATTTTATGTACTCCACGAACCCTGATATCTCCCACTCTGGTATTGCGCGCCTGCCTATCACCTGTGTGCCTTTCATGTCTGATTTCTTTGGCCCCAGCTCGAAGTTGCCATTTTTTAGTAACCCTGCAGTATTAATTAACGTATATAATGACATTTTGATGACACATACATGTAGTCTATGTTAATTTCTTAATGCCAAGCCAAGAGGCATGATTGAATATCATGTGCTCGACCTGCAACTGCATACCCAGTGTAATAAAGTGGACAAAAAGTACTATGTACGTGCGCAGATGAGGTAAAAGAAAAGGAGTTCACAATTAAAACAGTTAAACCAATAAGAACCAGTGGAAGGGGATCACTATTTTGATGTAAATGATAACCAAACTATATCTACCCCCTTCAATTTTCTTTTCGTTGTCTTTATCATATGAATACGACCATTCAAAAAACCTTCAAATTTGCCAGACAAACTCTGCAGCTATTTAAGGGTTTGATAAAATGAAGTGAACCTGGCAATAACTAGCTAGGGACTAGCAAAGATCACTCCATTAAAGATAGAATAATTTCATTTACCTCATTTTGGGTCATTTCAGTACACTCCCTAATACCAGCTTCCTGCTTTCCTCTTCCATTTATTGAGCAAATACACTTAAAAGCTCGAGCTAATTAACTTAACTAAATTAATACTAACTAACAGATAAAAATTTTTGCTCATTCATGGAGAATGAACCAAGCCATTTGGTTAGAAAAAGTAGTTTTGTTTATTTCCATCCCCAAAAATTTAGCTTTTTTACAAAGTATTATACCATTAATTTCAGTACTTGATGAATACAAGCCCAATAAACACAGTCTGAGTTGCATTTTTTGATGTGGGTATCCTTAAGGTATATATATTCATCAGCAGTACAGTACTATAACAAGCATGTATAAAGAAGCATTCTTTTTCTTATACTATATTTATAATACTACTGAATCAGAACTCCTTGATTGATACCAAATTACACAATACATATATATATATACATATATATAAGCATATATAAAGAAAGCATTTACGTAGATGAACTTACCATCTCTGATGGATAGGGCAAGTTGGCAAGTGGCCAACAGTACCACCGACAGAAAGATAGCCCCTCTCATTCTTTTTATTAGTATGTTTTGCAATTATACAAGGTACGAGAGTGAGAGGAAGAAGACGAGAGCGAGAAGGGAAAAGGAAATGAGCATATACAGTGAGCATGAGGGAAAGCCAAGAGGCTTATATGCCTGCCTCAATCCAAAACTACCCTTGGGTTTCAACATAAATAACGCAATTGACATCGATGGCTGCTTCTTCAATTAAATCTGAACTTAACCAATAAATCGAGTAAATAATAAACTAAATTTTTTTTATATATATAGTTATATAAATTCCTTGAAGAAAATTATTAAGGCTAGTTTTTGGTAGATTAGTATAAAAGGAGAAGAACAATATTAATGATAAACTTTAACAAATAACAATTAGAAATAAATTCTCAAAAAGATTATCTGTTCGTTTGAGATAATATTTTATATATATGTAATACATCATATAATTTTTTCGTATTTAGAATAATTTGTATGTATAGTATAATGAATTTTTATACAAGTTTAAAATCTCTATTATCAATAATTGTAACAAGTGAGCAACTAACACAGCTAATTTTAAAAAAAATTTATTTCCACCTATCAAAATTAAAGTTTCAGAAGTTATCAATAATCTGTTAAAGCAAAAAATGTAGAGACGTGTCAACTGGTGGAAATAGGTTGAAGACAAAAACTGACGAAAGTCCACATGGAGAGTAATTGGGCTTTAGGAGGGAGGCATGTGGGCCTGTAAGCTTTAATATAGAAAGAAATTAGTAAGAGTGGGCCGCCTTCAATCTATAGCCTTATCTCTAGTAAATTATATTTTAGACTCCGGTTCAAAATGCATTATGTACTAGAATTCAATTGATACGTGTACGGTGACAATATTATAAATATAAAAATTTATTAGTTTATTAAAAAATATTCATTATATTTAAAATAAATGTTTATTGGTTTGAATAAACTAAATGTTTATTAATTTATTAGTAAAAAATTTATTAGTTTATCAGTAAATATTTATTTTTATTTTTTATGTATTTAATTTGAAGGACAAAAAATGGATATTGATTAATAAATTAATAAATTTTTACTTTATTCATAACGAAGACAAAAAATGGATATCAATTAATAAATTAATAAACTTTTATAACTATGAACATTTTTTAATAAACTAATAAACCTTTAGTTTATTTGTAATGAATCTCTAGTTTATTTGTAATGAATCTCTACTAATAAACTGTTACTTTATTCGTAATTAATTTTCAGTTTTATAACAAATGAACATTTATCAATAAATTAACGAACATTTACTTTATTTGTAATAAAATTTTAGTTTTATAACAAATTTTATTTTCTGAATTAACTAATGAACATTTATTTTATACGTAATGAACTTTTAGTTTATAACAAATTAATATTTCTTAATAAACTAATGAACCTTTTATCTGATGACAGATGATAAATATCGATAAAAATGTCACTGTGTTTTGATAACTATGTAAATTTAATTTATTTATAAAATTATCACTGTCTTTCACACGTGTGATGAATTTTGATTTATAATGCTACATAGACCGGAATCTATGATATAACAACGTCTCATCTCTTCCTCTATCGAGTGCGTGTGTGCTTGCTTGGCTCAGGGAACTTGAATCTTGTTTTACGCCTGTGCCTATCTCCGTTTGGTTTATTTTTTGGTTAGATTTGGAGAATCCTGAACCCCCATTTTGGATGTTGAATGTTTATTTCCTTGTCTGCTGTTAAGGGAACTGCGAAAATAAGCCAATTACATCTCCCAACACCTTCTAAATTGGTTATAACCATTCGTTAAAAAAAAAAAAAATCTTTTGTTTTATAATCTGAAATTAATTGTACTCGATATTTTAGTTATAGTTGAAATTCTTCATCTCCCTCACAGATGTATTTATTGAAATTCAAATCTATTCCAAAAAATTCAGTATGTTGCAAACTAAATCTATTTATCAAAATTTAGAGCTGATATATGATCCTGAAAGAAAAAGGAGCTGATAAGTTCACCCAAAAAAAAAAAAGAAAACAGAGCTGATTTTTTACTTAATGTAGAAAAAGAAATTGCAGATTAGTTTTCTAGAAATGAGACAAATTATCGGTACTTCCACCGTTGTAATAAGCCACATGAGCTTACATACGCAGTACGCAGCGTTCGTGTCCTGCACAATTCTATCACCGAACAAGTATTAATTATTTTAATATAAGAAATTATCAAATTCTATTTTGTAATAAAAAGTTTTCGAGAAAAGGGTGAATAGTTGAGTTAGATATGAGACGAGAGATTTGACGGCGGTGCATGTGGATTGCGGTGGCGGATTGGGATGAGATAGACCGCCTAACCGACTTTAACCTCAACTCTTCACATGCATTCCATTAAATGAGCTTCCCCCACCGCATAACAATGTCACCATCTCACTGGTTTTTTCACAAAATTCTCACTTCTGCTTTCTCAAATGTTATTTTCAGAATCGTATTATAGGTAATAATGAAGACATCCTATTCTTGGTTTTACCCTAATAATAATAGTAATAATATATATATATATATCTCTTTTTGTTTTTTCATTAGAAATAGAGTCTACTGCACAATAGTGAGTAGTCCTTCCCTAATATACTATAAAAATATTAAATTTCTACTAATATTAGTAGATAGTTGTGAGAAGATTCTAATCCGAAATCTTACATAATTTTTACAAGTGAGAATATTAATCAAGCCACCTCTTTATCGGTATAATACATACTAATCAAGCCACCTCTTTATCGGTATAATACATATTTTTTGGGAAGTAATTATGTTAGCAATATAATTCCAACTATGCCGTTTTTATCCATTTATTGGCTTGATTTAATGCGAAAAATAAATTTACCTATGACTATATTTACTTTTGCTGATATTTTTTTGGAAAAAGAAAATTTAAGGAGGTGGATAAGGAAGAGATTACTCTTCTTTCTGTTACTGTTAAACTAGCTTGTAAACAATGGAAGAGAAATTGGTATATAGTATGAGACAAGAAGGACGATGGTATAATAATGCAAGAGCAATCTCTTCAATCAAAAGCATGGACGACGCTCATGTTATCACATGGAAATGTCCAATTTAAGATAGAATTGCTGAAATGAAAATATTATCATCAACTCTTGATTTGCAGACCAATTAAGATGATCTAATGGGGACAAAGTACAAGGACCTTTCACTGGCCGACTTTGTTTTTCCACTTGGCAATTTCTTGTCCAAGTAGGATCTGCATGTCTGGAAAATGGTCTTTTTCAAATTTAATTTTGTTCACACCTTTTAGTACTTTTGGGCAATGTTCATTCATTTACTTATTACTGATGAGATGGTTATGATTATAGAAATGTGCATATATAATCTTCATAAACGGAGTGGCTGAAGCTGGTTAGTACTTGCCTAATCTGGATTCATGATCTCAACAGTGAATTGTAACAACTACTGCAGCAGCTACTGCTACTACTACTACTCACTGCCCAGGATATTAAATATGGTTAATTCACCCATGCAAATTGTCACCCTCAAGGCAGGTACACGAAAGTGAAGGAACTGAAAAGCGACTGCACATGGAGACTGAGAGACATGTTATAAACAATGAGAGGGAAGTTTGCGGATATAAATTTGGCCACCATTCCATTTGAAGTAGGTCTTCAATCCAATATCATTTTTTAAGCAAGAAGTGACTACACGAAGTTTTTTTATTATTATCATTTTCTCTCCGGGGGGAAATGCTATCAATTGTTGTATACTGTGCCACGATCCATGTAGTATGGATAAAGTCTATAATACATGTAAGAGACGGTAATCATTTTATAAATAAATCAAACTTACACAAGTATTAATTATACGGTGATATTTTTATAAATATTCATTATCTGTCATTAAATAAAAGTTTATTAGTTCATTAAAAAATGTTCAATAATTTATTGAGAAAGTTCATTACGAATAAACTGAAAAAGTTTATTATAAATGAACTAAAAGTTCATTAATTTATTGAAAAAAGTTCATTACGTCATTAAAAAATATTCATTACGAATAAAGTAAAATTTCATTAATTTATTGAGAATGTTGATTGCTAATAAATTGAAAAAGGTTAATTACGAATGAACTAAAAATTTATTTTGTTAAAAGAGTTTCATTAATTCATTAAAAAAAAAGTTTATTACGAATAAAGTAAATGTTCATTAATTTAATGAGAAGATTCATTACGAATAAATTAAAAAAGTTCATTATGAAATGATAAACGGTTCATTAGTTTATTAATAAAGATTTATTTCTTATATTAATATAAATTTATTTTATTTCTTTGTGTACTTAATTTAATTGATATTTTTTTTTGTATTTTTATTTGTAGGTACAAATTCATTGAATTCTCTTAAGAAAAACTCAAAACATAACAAAAAATCGAGATAAAACACATTGAAAATATAACAAATAGAGATAAATAGCATATGAAAACACAAAATAATTGTTGATTTTGTTTTAAAATAAAATAAACATTTATCAATAAACTAATGAACATTTTATTAATAAACTAATGTACCTATATTAATAAATAAATATGTCTAAATTTGTTTTATTTATAAAATTGTCATCGTACCTCTCACATGTGTTTGGTCCATATTGCAATATGAAACTTGGTCCATGATATAATTTGCGGAATGCGATGGGATGGGTTCAGACTGATAGAACTCAAAAAATGAGTAGTCCAACTTGTAGTACACAACGCTATCTGTTTAGATTAATAATTTATTAACATGCATGACTATTATTAATATTTGTGCATGTATTTATTTATTTTTAATTATTGCTTAATTAACTTAATTAGCAAAAAAATATAAAATTGAATTTAATTAACTTAATTACCAAAGTAAACCTTGAATAAAACCTTCATTGCAAAAAAAAAAAATGTAAACTTGTATTTAATTAACTTAATTAAGGTTATTTACTTTGGTAAACTTTGGATATATATTTGATAACTTTTAGTTGAGATATTAATTTGAAGTAGGGTAAACTTTGAGTAAATTTTAGGTAATTCTTAAATAAATTTTGGATAAATTTTATATAACTTCAATTTTGATTAATTTTGTTGTAAATATTAGGTAAATTTGGATATAACTTGAGTAAACTTTAAGTAAATTTTTGATAAATCTTTTATAACTTTAATTTTCATTAACTTTGTGGTAAATCTTAGGTAAATATTAGTAAACTTTGTATAAATTTTGGGTAAATTTCGGATAAATTTTGAGTAATTATGGGTAAATATCAAGTAAATTTTGAGTTACTTTGATTTTCATTTATTTTTTTGGTAAACATTGGGTAAATTTTGGATATAACTTGAGTAAATTTTAAGTAAATATTTGATAAACATTTTGTAATTTTAATTTTTATTAATTTGTGGTAAATATTGGGTAAATATCGGGTAAATCTTGGATAAATTTCGAGTAAACAGTTGGCCACCAATTGTCCTTATGCATACATTTATTTATTTTTTAATTATTATTTAATTAACTTAATTACTAAAATAAATTTTAGGTAAACTTTAATTACCAAATGAAATATGTAAACTTGTATTTAATTAAGGTTATTTACTTTAATAAAATTTTGACTAAATTTTTAGTAAACTTTGAGTAAACATTGGGTATTCATTTGGTAAACTTTTTTGTCAATATTTGGTAAACCTATAGTAAAACTTGGGTAAACCTTAAATAATTATTGAATAAACTTTGATAAATTTTATGTAACTTCAACTTTCATTAATTTTTTTATAAAGATTGAGTATTACTTGAGTAAATGTAAATCTTTGATAAATCTTTTGTAATTTCAATTTTCATTAATTTTGTGATAAACATTGGATAAATTTTAAGTAAACATTGAATAAATTTCGAGTAAACATTGTGTAATTTCAAATTTCATTAATTTTGTTGTAGGCTATGGTTTATAATTTGAGTAAAATTTATAAGTAAATCTTTGATAAATATTTTTTAACTTCAATTTTCATTAATTTTGTGGTAAACTTTGGGTAAACCTTGAGTAAACTTCTGGTAATTCTATGATAAATATTAGTAAATCTTGAGTAAACCTTATGTAACTTCAATTTTCATTAATTTTCTTATAAACTTTTGGTATGACTTGAGTAAAATTTAAGTAAATCTTTAAAAAAATCTTTTGTAACTAAAATTTTCATTAATTTTGTAATAAACATTGGGTAATTCTTAGATAAACCTTAGTAAATATTGAGTAAACTTTGTGTAATTTCAACTTTTATTAATTTTCTGGTAAACGTTGGATAAATTTTAGGTATAATTTGAGTAAAACTTTGCATAATTTCAACTTTTATTAATTTTCTGGTAAACGTTGAGTAAATCTTGAATATAACTTGTGTAACTTCAACTTTCATTAATTTTATAGTAAATTTTGGGTAAATTTTGGATATAATTTGAGTAAACCTTAGATAAATTTTTTATAAAACTTTTGTAATATCAATTTTTATTAATTTTAAGATAAATTTTGGAAAAATTTCGAATAAATCTTGATTTTCTGTATTTTTGGAAAAAAATTTTAAGGGACAATATTTTTGTAAATGTATTAACGTTTTTTTTCCATTTTTGTAAATTTCCCTACTTTCTATATATCTAATATCATTTTTAAATCGCAATTCAAAAAATACCAAAACTAGATTTACTACCAAAACTAGATTTAAATAATTCAGAATTCCAATTTTACTCTTAGCATATCCTTAATTATGTAACATTATTCCCTTATAATTAGGAATCCATTTTGGGAAAATTTAAATTTATGCATTGATTGTACTATTTTTAATTAATATTAAAATTCTTAAGTGCCTAAATCACTCATATATTTTAGAAACCTAAACATATAGAAAAAGTCTGCACAAAATAGAAAGAAAATACCACATGCATCAATTCTTATTTTTTTAGTATATGAATTTTATATGTAACATATATGTGATAGTTTTAACTTATTTAACAATAATTTAAAAAATAAAAAAAAAAGTAAAATAAAATGTATATATAAAATATATGCAACAAGTATGTAGAAATGTATATATGGATTTTATATGTAACAAGTATATGAATTAACTTGAACTTAAAAATTAGTTTATATATATATATATATATAATTTATATGTGGAATATATGCAACAAGTGTGTAAAAAAGTATATGTGGATTTTATACGTAATATATATGAGAGAATCTTAACTTAAACTTAACAAAAAATAAAAATATTAATCTAAGGTATTTTTTTTAAATTTCAATTCAATTCCCAACCCATAAAAAGTGATGGTGAAAGACAATCTAATTAGATAGATATTTAATTACAATAAAATTGTCATTTAAAGTAAAAAAAGTGTATAATTATCATTTATTTTTATGCACATTCAATAATTTGAGTAATATAAATATATAAAAGATATATCAAGTTATTACTTATCATATATTTTTATATGCATTTAATAATTACGAGTAACACAAATATATGTAAAATATATATTGCATATATAAATATCATATACTTTTCATACATTTTTTTCATGCATTTAATAATTACGAATATATGTAAAATGTATACTACATATATAATTACCATATAGTACATTTTTTGCTTTCACCATGGTTAATTAGTTAAAAATTCAAGAAATAATTAAAAAGGTAAGATTGTATTTCAAATAGGAAAATTTAGAAAAGATAATTAAGAGTATAATTTAAACCCTAAAAAAATGCTCTAAAAAGGGGTAAAAAAAAGAAAGAAGTCTAGGGTAGAAAAAAAGTCATTCAAAATATAAAGCATAAAAAAATTATTCTATATAATAAATTAGTAGAGAAGTCCAAAATAAAAACAGGGTTTAGAAAAGTCTATTTTATACTTAAAAAGATTAAACCGAGTACTTTCCAGTAAAAAAAGTACGCAGCTTAAAAAAGACAAAGCTATTGTGCCCTTAGTCATTGGTTAATATTCAATTGTTCACTCAGCTGAATTGAGCAAGTAGATACAACTAAATCATATGAATTATGGTTAAGATAACGTAGTTTCAATCACTGCAAATGGCTGACGAGAATAGGTTTGCAATCTTACAGGCTGCATCCAAATATGGCCCATTTTATTCCTAAATAACTATCGGCTTGAAAACAAAAAGGCGACTCGTTTCTTTACTCTGAAATCTTTAATCTCAAACGCATTTTACTATTATAGGCACCAAAGCGTGCTCATAATTTACCATTTACCAATAATAAACAACAATCTACTTGGAAAAAACTTACATTTGCGGACAAACTGTCATTGTTGCAGCCATGAATGAAATGAAATGTAGATATTTGGTTCTGCATATTATTAGATTACTGCCAGTACAAGATAACAAGTACCAACACAATTCAACCTCCAATACAAGTGATTACCAAAACAAACTTACAAACCAGAGACTTAATCCAGCTTTCTTGGGCTATTTTAACATTCTACCACATAGAAGTAGAAGTTGGACAAGAATTTACTTCAGAAATCAGTAGCTACGGTTAGAAGCTCAAGGAATGGTGCGCTGGTAGAGGGGCAATGCTCCCAAAGCCTCACGTTCTGCTTTCTCCTTCTTCACCTGCAAAACATAATCAGCAAAAACATCTTATCACTGCTTTCAAATTTACATAAAGGTTTTCTATACACATTCAACTCAATTATTAGTGTTGCCCTCACCAACCAACCCAAAGTAAAAGAATATATAAAAAGAACAAGCATTGCAAACACATCCGAATATGGCAACAGATTACAAGAGATTACTATTCCACTACATGGACACAAACTCCTGATTAGTCCTAGGGAAGAAACTTATACAGTTATTTTTTTACTAAAACTGATGTTATGTTAATATTCTATGTGTTTTTCTGGAACAAAATAATGACAAATATCTCAATGTGACACAGAATAGAACAATATCCTAAAGGGAGTTAACCAGTAATCAATCAAGGAAGAAGAAGGCAAATCGACCGAAAAAAAAGTCTTTAAAACAACTTACAAGAGTCAACATATCTTGAAGGTAGCTCCTAAATGGGGTTTGCATTGCCTGTGAAAAGTATAAGAAAACAGATTAAAGCTAGTGAAATCTCAAATTACAGTGAACAACATGTTCTCATACAGCTGCATACACAAAAGATAAGTGCCACGATTGTGCCGTAACCAAACACAAAACTCATCTACTGAATAAGTCCATGCCAAGAAAAATTTCTTAATCACAAAAGCAACTAAAAACTTAACTCCTGGTCGATTATCACCGACTGTTAAATATAACATAAACCGAATTATAG
The DNA here is from genome assembly GCA_949630135.1 of Balakata baccata. NCBI lineage: Eukaryota > Viridiplantae > Streptophyta > Magnoliopsida > Malpighiales > Euphorbiaceae > Balakata > Balakata baccata. Next base: position 74,199 of record CATIWF010200696.1, read on the forward strand.
AGATCATAACCTGCTCCAAAGTTCTTGGATTTCATACTCTAAACATGTCCATCTCAATAGAATCACCAACAAATACACGTACAGCAACACAATATGATCAATTAAATCCAGAAAATCCCAAAAACATAATACACGATCAAACATAAAAATAATGAAAACCTGAAGGTGTTCAGAAAGGTATTCGTGTTTCATAGAGAGGTCCATGGCGCGCTTGAGACGCTGGATGCGCGCGTCCACAATCTCTTTCGGTAATCGATTGAGCGCCTCCTTAATGTCCAGATCGTAGTAAGGATCGTAAAGATCGTCATATCGCAATCCTATTCCGATTCATACACGATCATAGAAATCAATCCACATACACACACATTTCTTTCCCCAAACAGGAATCAGGAGGAAATTTAGGGTTTCAGAAATGCTAACCATATTTGCGGAGGCGTTTGGAGAGAGATTTCATATGCATTTTCGCAAACCAATTCTTTCTTGGATCGATAAATGATCGCAAAAACGACGCCATTCTACCGCTCTGGTCTTTTCCTAGCTGAGCTCTGCAGCTTTCAAGCTCTCTGCCTTGTGACTTGTGGCTGCTCCCTCTCTCTCTCTCTCTATGAATTTCGATTTTCCGGAAAAATCGTTGACTGCCTAGAAAATTTTTTCGTGGGTACCCTTAATTTTGGGCCTCATCCACTAACTTCGACTATTGGGCCACATTACAGGCCTATTCATATTGGCTTGGGCTTCGTCGAAGCCGTCGTCCTTGTTCAGGCCCAAATATTCGTAGAATGACGTTAACTTGCATGGAATTTTACAAAAAAAAAAAAAAACCTGTTTACATTTTTCCAGTGCTAAAAATTTTATTTAATTTTACCGAAATAATTTTCTGAAATAATAACAATGCTTAAATCTTAAAATCACAAAAAATGCCTAGACTATATATCTTCGGTATATTTTTGGTTCAATTTTCACCAATAAAGAACAAAAAAATCAAAACAAGAAGAATTGATCATTAAAAAAGATAATGAATAATAGAATTCAATCAAATTTAAAACACCACAAATTTTTAAAACAAACAGTTTTTGTATACCTTGAGAATTCCTTAGGAATATCTCCGAAACATCTTGGGTATACTTTGAGGATACTTTGGATATATATTGAGAATTCCTTTAGAATTCTCTTAAACGTATTCCATAAGAATACATTGGATACACCTTAGGAATACTTCGATATACTTTTGTAAATTTTATGGGAATATCTCTAATATATCTTGAACAAAAAATATAAAAGATAATGAATAATATACCTTGAACAAAATATCTTCGGTATATTTTGGTTCAATTTTCACCAATAAAGAACAAAAAATCAGAACAAGAAGAATTGATCATTAAAAAAGATAATGAATAATAGAATTCAATCAAATTTAAAACATCACAAATTCTTAAAACAAACAGTTTTGGTGTACCTTGAGAATTTCTTAGAAATATCTCCAAAATATATTGGGTATACTTTGGGGATACTTTGGATATACATTGGGAATTCCTTTAAAATTCTCTTAAACGTATTCCATAAGAATACATTGGATATACTTTAGGGATATTTCGGTATACTTTTGGAAATTTTATGGGAATATCTCGAATATACCTTGAAAATTCCTTGAAAATTCATATACGGAATTACCTGGGAATACTTTGGGGATATTTCGATATACTTTTGAGAATTCTATAAGAGTATCTTGGGTGTATATCTTGAAAATTTTTTGGGAATACCTTGAAAATACTTCGGGTATACTTTAAAAATTTTTTGAGGATATCTCGGTTATTTTCAAAAAAAAAAAAAACAAGAAGAACAAAAAAGTAGAAAAAATTAAATAATAGGAAATCTCTCAACTCTTCCTATAAATTGGACCAAACTAGCAAATACCATACAGCTATAGTAAGAGCAAACGTTTTTTACCTTGAGACGTGAAAACAAATACTTGATAAAGAAAGATAAATTTGAGGATAAATATTTTGGAGCATATATTTATGACTTTGCCGTTGAATCTTTATAGTTTAATTATATAAACCAAAAGGCATCTTTTCATTAATTGGAAAAACCAGACTACGCCTTGATACACAATTGATTTTATTCTAATTCATTATATCAGAAGCAAATTTATCCTTCCTAATAAGCATTCCATGATAACGAATTTAACTTACAGAGGTAAATCCTTATCGCTTACTGCACATGGAGTGTGTTTTGAAATATGATTATTAGAAGGATGATATTTGCAGTTGGATTTAAACTTGTATGATATTGAAGACAAAACTACAAGAAGAGACGATAATAGAGACGAGAAGCTTATTTCTTAGCGAAAAAATTAGATCCGATCAATGTTCCAAGCTCTTAATGAAAGGCCAGCGGTAATGGATATCGGAAAAGGTAAAGAAGAGGAAAATTAGTACAAATGAAATACTTTTCATTACAAATAAAAAAAAATAAAATTGGGGGTAAAAATGAAAAAAATAACAAAATTTTGATAAATTATGAAATTTCCTTTAACTTGTAAACCTCTAGGCAAATGTTAGTTCACTTTATTAAGGGCTCGTTTGATTTTGCGGTTCCAAAAAATAATTTTTGGAAAAAAAATTCACATTTTTAATTTTTTTTAAAAATTTAAAAACCGTTTTTAGATAAAAATAAATAAATAGGTATTTTTTCTAAAGCGGATTTTAAAAAACCAATTTATAAAAAATTTTAAAAATTTCAGTTAAATTGAAAAATTTTAAAATTTGTTTTTAAAATATTCAACAACAATTTCAGATTTCTTTTAAAACTATTTGGATAATACTATTGAGTTAATTTTCATTTTTAAAGCAAATATTTATATTTTTTACATAATTTCTATTTTTGTCATATTTTTGAAAGTTCGTTACATATAACACAAAAATAAGAGTTTTTGAGATCGAACTAAATAATTGTATTGCAAAATGCAATAGTTATAAGTCATTTTTGTAATTTTTTTTTATTAATTTAACAAATATGAATTTAATTATAGACAAACGAAATTCCTATTTATTAATTAATAAGATTTAATTTAATAGTATTGGTATAGAACTTAAAAGTTCAAATATTTTTTATTGAATAGAAAAAAAAAAGAGCATATTACACTTCACGCATTGGTCATCAACTAAAATTATAGATTTGGATACAAGTCAGTCTAATAAGAACAACAAAACAATCAAATGAAAGGCTTTTAATTAAAGAAAATGCAATCAAATGAACGGATATCCTATAAACCTATTATTTTATGTTATTTTTTCTTCTCCTCCTGGCCAAAGTAATAATAAAACCCTAAACCAATTTCGCAAAGCAAAACTAGTGCCAATGTTTCTGAATCTTTTCAATTTCTCATGTTTCCTTCGCCAAAAATTTCTGCGCAATTTCTTTTTGGTGGGGAAATATATGATAAATGATCGAAATCTAGCTATTGATTAACCATCTAATGCATTCTGACTTCGGGTAAAAAAAATTGAAAAAGATCAATCCAACAAAAACAGTACCCAATTTTATTTTCTTTTGGTAGATACAGTACCGATTTTTCCATTCTCCCTTTCGGTCTCATAAAGAATTTTAATGGTCAGCTTGTTGTGTCGTTTTTCCAACTCTTCTTCTATAATTGCTCTTTTGTTCTGTGTATAATACCTGGTCAGATGCTTCAATGCTACTTTAGAGGGCTTTCTAATTTTTCACCCATTTGCCTCTGGTCAGGCAGAGATTCATATTATTCATGGACGTTATTTACTTGGATCATATTCTCCATCTTCATTGCTGGAGCCTGGAGGGTCAGAATAGCCTTCTTCATTGTATTGGACCACCAGCATCGTGTGGATGGACCTGCAAGCATCCCATATTCTATCATCTCTGAATTTCTTTTCTTTTCTTTTTTGAAAAAAAAAAAAAACCATAAAAAGATGTAAATGTGCATCTCTTGCCTGATATAATTTTTCATCCTTGAAGCTTAATGTCCTAAGCTTCAATTCTCCTCTGTGTGTAGTCATTTCATCTAATATTTCAGCATCACAGAACTCATCTCCGCTTGTTTCAGCCTGACTATCTGGTGGATCTCTCTCCTGCACCAAGTTGTCATGTCTTAAATGTGAAAACATCAATTGTTTCCAATTAAGTTAGAACACCAAAACAATTTACTGCTACAATTATATTTAGCCTATTCATAAGCATTAAGCAATTTCTTGAAGCTCACCGAAGTTTTTCTCAATTGTGACTTTACAGAGTAAAAGATTGCTTATTGCTAGAAAAAAACTAGCCCTTTTACCTATCATTAGCTTCACAGTCAAAGGAACAATATTTAATAAAATATTCTTGCTGTTATATTTACTCGACAGAAAAATTCCAATGCGTCTTCTAAGATTAACAACTCCTCTTTCAGTTATCCTTTTCTTTTTCATTGTCATACTAATTGTCATTAATAGTAGCAGCACTTTATTATTTGTGCTTGAAATAGAAGATGATACCGTGTGCATAAGACTCCGACTTCGCAAAGTACCAGCAATTTCTTCATACTCAGCAGCATCTAGTTCTTGAAGGTACTGAGGATGGAACAGCTTTGGAAAGATCGAGTGCCTTATGCTGAGGAGAATGAAGAATGGTAATGGGAACAAAACTCCACCGACTGGTATCCATGTCACCCCAAAACAAATCAAAAGGTAAACAAACTGGAAGAGTGTAAATATAGCAATGTGCTTGAATGGCACCAACTCCACAAATGAAGCATGAACACCTTCCAATACTCTGTCCAACAGAATGCCACAAAAAGAAAGAAATTAAGATACAATGTACTCCATAAAAAATGCATGATTATACCTTGTTATCATTTAGTACTTGGCATGCTACTACAACAAAGAAAAGTTAAAATCATCTATTTGTGGAGTTACTTGACTGATTTATATCATTATTTTGTCAGATTTGGTGAGAAGCGAACTTGAACCATCATACTTAGTTGCTTTTGAGAGAAATGTTAAAACCTCTATAGGCGCAGCATATAATTTGTGGTTCACTAAATGCTATATATTACTAAGAAAATTTATAAGTCTAAGAGGTGTGACTTACTTGTAACGCCTGTTTGGGGGCACAAAAAGCAGTAACATCCTTTCCCAAAACTGATTTCCTGGGAGACTATCAATGGCCATGTAGGCAAAGTATCCCCAGAGTACTGATGTCGGTATCATTTTTATTATAGGCAGTGCACATGTTGATAATCCAACAAGAAGTGACTGTAATAGATTACTTATTCTCTGTTCATTAACTCTTACAGGCAAGTAAGCATCAATATGTTTATCGGGATCAAAATTCTCTTTTGCCTCCCCTCCATCATCAGGTTTCATGACAGCCTCTTTCAAATTCTTCAATTCTTTATCTACTGAAACAGTCTGCAGTAATACATATTAAGTATAGCGTGCTGAGATATATATCTGCAAGCATGCTAACAGACTTAAGGAACTTACATGTGGAGCTGTGTCCATTTCAATAAAGACAGCATGCATCCTCCCATATATCTCTGAGTTGCTTGCTTTCTGTTCAATGCTTTCCTTGGCACTCTGTACCATCTTCTTTCGGATTAACTGCAAATCATGTTCGCATATTTAATAACTGAAAAAAAAAAAAAAGAGCTTGAAACCAAAAAGTTATGAAAAGAATCTTAATATCACACCTGCCTCTTAAGACATGCAAGACTCTTGGTGTGCATGGGTGATTGGGGGAGGACACCATTTGAGGGAGGAAGTCCAAGCAAGCCACAAATTAATGTCTAAAATCATGAATGGCAAGTAACTTGAAATTAAAAAATCTGCTTATAAGTGGGAACAATTTTTTCAAGGAAAATCAAAATTTAACATGAATTGATCATATACCATAAGTCCAAGTAACAATACATCATAATGGTAAGCTGATGGATTTTTGAGATTGAACTCCTTTTGTTGTGCCATCTTTGAAGCTACACCATGATCAAAAAAGTATAAACCTGCAATCATAATGGCCGGTATAATTGCTGCAAAGATGTAAGCCACTGGAACCTTCCCCATATCCTGCAATTTGATTAAAAACATCATTTCAACCCACTTATTCACACACTGAGAGTGACTAATCAGGATTGACTGAAAGAAAAATTAATATCAAATCGTGGCCATAGAAGCCCAAACTACAAAAGTGGATTCGATAGGCTTCAACATGGACATCAAAACCTTAGTGAAGAAATTTATAAATAGAGAAATTAGTTCGTCCTCTAACCGTACCCTGATCACAGTCCAATGATAAACTGATGTAGAATCCCAAAGAAGTGGAGTGTCTAGTCTCCTGGGAACTCCAGTGGGAACTTTGCTGGGTACACCATAAGATATTACAGTCCACAATAAGACCATTAGGGGAACCCCGTAGTCTGCAATGAAACTTCGAAGCCACCCTATAAAACAAGAAATAATAGATGAAAAAAATATATTCCAGATTAAGGCGTCAATATTGCAACTTCAGTTCTTTTACCTGTGCCATATTGCCATGACCTTGCCTTTCTGCTTTGAAGAGCAGTGACTAGCAAACCGCAAGAGAAAATGATCGCAAGCAACCCATTTGCATACAGCCATTGGAATTGGTATTTTTCTTGTTGGGGATTCCCGTGTTTAGGAATGTTGAATTCGCTAACAAGTCCCTATGTTCCAAAAATATAGTAAATAATATATCATTGATACAGCTAGCCCACAGTGAAACCGTAAGACATGTAGACCAACCAGTACCTTGATAGCTTCTTGAATGAAAAGGACTGTAATCAACATGCCAAAAAGCTCCCCTGCAATTCTTGTAAATTTTGTGATGATGTTACAGGCATTAAAAATTGCAAGCAGGAAAAGGAGAAGTGATGTCCAAACACAAACCCTGTAGGAAGTTCAAAATAATAATAAATCAGTGAAAACACCCATGCTTGTTCAAGGTTTTCCATATTTATTTTTTTGGAAAAAAAATTAAATATGCTAGAGAAGAGAGGGAGAGAACTTACCAACCAGCCCAGGCTAAGAACAATTTCTGGCCTATCTCTGTTCTTCCTTTGCTGAAATTGTACAAATAAGTGTACATTATAACAGTAGGTTCTGCAACTCCTAATATTAACAAAGGCTGGCCACCAAAAATTGAATGGATTGTTCCGCAAATAGCTGTGGAAATTAAAGTTTCCACTGTACTCAGACTTCCATCTAACCAGAAAAAAAAAAAGCACAGGTTATGACTTATGACATTTGCATTTGAATGACTTTAATTAACAAGAAATCCAATTTCTACGATAAACTACCTGTGTCTCTACTCAATTGCTCACCGAAGGCAATTACGGGAAGGGCAGAAGCAAAAAATATGTAAGTCGTTGGAGCTAATATTCTGACAAGCATTGAAAAAGGGGAATCACATATCAAATGGGGACCTCACAAGGACATATAGCTAGAACCCTAAAGAGTATAAATCCGTCAATGTACCTAAATCCTGAACGAAGTGCACTGATCCAATCATCCTTGTAGCATTCAGCTCTCCCTTTCAAATCGTTTTTTATTCCCTTGAATGGAGATCTGAAGCTCTCCATACCTGGTGCCAAGAAATTGTGGAGGTCAAATTCGCTAAATCAACTCCTCTTTCCGGTTACGAGAAAATCCCTACGTATGGATATATTCATCAGCTTGTGGATTGCAAGGAAAAGGAAGAGCCACAAAATTAATAAAATTAGAAAATATTTTCCCATAGATTAAACATGATTAGAGAAATTAAGTGATCCAAACAAGGTAGACATTAACAGCGAATTGTTTATGAAGAAAATATTAATCTCCAGAATTTTGAATATCGTCAATTTTCTCGGCAATCAAACAGAGTACTAAGACGAAGAAAATAGGCATCTCTGTCCTCCATGCATGCACGTAGAGCGTCTCCGTTTCCACATTAATATAAAGGCAGTTCAAAATGATCAAACAAACAAATCAAAATCTCATTCACAAGGAACACACGTTGAATCAGAATATATATAAACACATTAAACGATAATGCGAGCAGATGAGAGGATATAAACCGACCTCGGCCTACAACAAGGCTGAAATACGTCGGAAAAATGCAAGAAACTGGTGGCGAAGGAGGGGAAGGAGGTGTTGGTGGCCGGAGATGTCAGAGTCCGGTGAGTTGAAGAGGTGATGAAGGCGGGCTATATTTGATTTCTTCTCACTCTCCCAGCAAAATGAGAGAGAGATACGCGTTGCCAAGTCACAGCCAGAAAGAGGACAAGGGATGAGGAGAACGAGGGTTTTTGGCATCCATATAAAAACTGGGAGGGTCGTGCGGGGCCCAGTAGTAGGTGGTCTCCACTGAATCGGAGGTACGTTTACGTGGCAATGTTTCATTGGAGAAATCGGTCGGCGTGTTTAGTTTGAGAAGAATTGTATGTGGACCTTTGTCCTTACCTTTTTATGTTAAATTAAATCATGAGGAATGTCGGAGCCATATTGTGTATGTATATAATAACATTGTTTCTTTTTTTTTTTTTTTGGGTCGAAAATAACATTATTTCTTTGCCCTATAGATAGTTCTCACAACTCACAAGTATTTTTTTATTATTATATCTCAAGTTATTATTTATTTTAATTTTTCATTATATCCCTGTTTTAATTTTTTTATTATTAATAAATGCAAATTATTATTTCGTAATTTTTTTAATGTACTCCATAATAATATAGATGAATTTTAAAAAATATAATTAAAATTAATTCAATTATAATGTGATTAATTTTTTTTATAAGAAAATGGAAATAAATATATTTTTGTGGTATGGGAGAGAGTATAAACTAACACTTTGAATTCAACACATCTAATTAAACTTAATATCTCTTATTAAGAGAGAAGTGACGGGTACTACTCCATCTTACTATTTGAGTACAAATATTTATTCTATTTTTATTACGTTTAATTAACACTTTTGTGATAAATACAATTGCGTATGAATGAATATTTAATTCATAATTTGTACATATAAACAAATAGAAAAAGTTTGCAATCACAATGTTTTAATAATAAGCCATTATAATAATCTAATTGCTAACATATAGTGGAAAATACAAAAGGTTAAATTATAAAAAAAATTCTAAATTTTACACTTTATTATAGTTATATCCAATTTTTTAAAAAATTGAGTTTAATCATATATATTTCAAGTTTTGTAACAAATATTGTTTCGAATAGATTGAACCTCACTTTGAGTCCACATAGCGATAATCTAGAAAAATTAAGTTTAATCATATATATTTTAAGTTTTATAACAAATATTGCTTCGAATAGATTAAACCTCACTTCGAACCCACATAGCGATAATATGGAAAAATATAAAAAATAACTTTACAAATACGGTGGATCTGATGTGAAAAAAATTGTCACATGTATAAAAACGGTGCCGTTTTATATAGTCGAAAATCCAATTTGAAATTCTTTATACTTGTTCGATTTTAAATGTGTTTCTTTAACAATTTTAAATTGTAACTATTTAGTATTGAAAATAAGTTCACAAAATTTTTAAATAAAAAATTTCAAATTGAATTTTAGACCGTGCAAAACGGTTCGAAGTGAAGTCCAATTCATCTAAAGTAAGGTTTGTAATTAAATTCAAATTTTTTAAAAAACTGGATATTATTGTGATAAAATGTAAAATTGATGATTTTTTTTTGTTTGTAATTTAGCCAATACAAAATCCAATAAGACAAATTAAAGAAAATAAGAAATAACAAGGAAATTGGGTTGATGTTAATTGTTAAGTTTATGTGGTGTGAATATGATTACCAAAGGTCTAAAGCACATGCAACCAAGAATTCTCCTAACACACACATGAGACACACAAGACAATAAATTCATAGTTGTTTTTATTTTCCATATACATTTGTTCTTTTTGGGAACATGAGTTGGCAAATTCAACTTGCAATTTTTCTACATTATAATAATTATTGTCATTTTCCTTCAAAGAAAATATACCCAAATCCAGTCAAAGCACATTTTGAGATGAAAATGATCGGATAATAGTACAATGTTCAAAAAAAAAAAAAACAAAAAAAATGAAAAATTAGTAATTATACGGTGAAGGTTAAAGAGAATGGGTGGGGAGCATTGCCTCTTTGATCACGTGAGATGAATAAATTATTACCACCTTCCACGCGTTTTACCGATGCAAGGCACGTGCAAGATGAATTCAATTATTTCTTCACGGATCATGGTACTGAATCTACTAAAGGGAAGTATCAATTTGACAATATATTTGAGTGTCCGAGTCCGGATTCTTAAATTAGGAGCGAAAAAAGTTAAAACTATAAGTTAAGAGGTGAAAAAATAGATTGTTAATATATTATAGAAGAGTAAAAATTAAAAAATTGTATAATTTTATATACTAACTATTTTATATATTTAAAAAGTTGAATGTGTGTTATTATCCACCCACTTAAGGTGGCTCATATCAGAAATATATGAAAGCTCTAAAAAGAAAAATGACTATATGAGTCTAAATTTATGTAATGCCAACTTATTTCCATCTCAGCCCCACCAGCGAGTTGGGCATTGATGTGCATACGTAAGGATCAGACACCAACTCCGTAACTTTTGTGATGTTTGATTGATTCATTTCAGATGCATAAATGGGAAAAATGGTATTAGTTTGCAAAACGCGTGAAAAGACTTGTCACCTTGCTGTTGCACTTTCCAGGGTCGCCAGAATCACGAGTTGCTGGTGCTTTTGCAGCTGTGTTCCCTGCTGATTTCAGATTTCTCTTCCCCTTTTCCGTGGAGTGACTCTATCCATTATGCATATCAATTCATTCAACAGGTCATCCTCATAATTTACTGAGTCAAATGTTAACAAACATTGACAAGTCAGAAAAAGAGTTGTTCTTGCCTTAATGACTAATAATAATGATTTTGAGAGTTGATGGCATCTGCTTTTTATTTTTTAAGTTTTTTAATAAAACAAAACAAATTATTATGCGAGAGTAAGAGAGAAAAATTTGTCAAGTTGGATATAATACTTTGTTTGGGCCAGTTCTTAGTAAAGCTATGAATAGGCTGGCAACTTTTTGTCCATTTCTTCGGCCCATCAAGCCCGTAACAAGAACATGGTTATTATTATTATTATTAGAGATAATTGCTAAAAAATAACATAAACTTTCAAAATTGTATTAAAATTAAATTATACTTTCTAATTTCTCATTTGAATACATAAATTTTTAAAATTTTACCAATTTATGAATTATAACGAAATTTTATTGACATAACATAAAATTTCGATAAGATTAAAAATAATGTACTAACAAGAAAACTGAGTCATGTGGCTTTCGTGCTTTGAAGTTATCTGCTTAGCAGAGCAAGGAGATCATTGTCAGCAGAGTTTCGTCGAAGAGATTAAAATTTTAAAATTTTAGAAAAAATAAAAATGATAACGTTTTAAAATTTTTAAAATGACTCAGTTTTTTATTCAATTTCCTAGTTAACACAATTTTTTTTAATATCGTAGAAATTTTATGTTATGTCAGTATAATTTTGCAAAAATTCATAAATTAATAAAATTTTTAAAGTTTATTTATTTAATAAGAAAATAGAAAGTGCAATTTAATTTTGATATAATTTTAAAAATTCAAGATATTTTTGGTAATTTTGTCTTATTATTATTATTATTATTATTGTAGAGAGAAATATTTTACAAATACATTTAAAGTAGGCTACACAATAGGAAGTACTTTCTTTCACTTGTTATAAAAATAAAATTATATTTAATGTGTAAGAGATAATTTAAATCTAAAATCTCATTATTTCAATAACAAATGCTCTTACCGATTAAACTAGACTTCAAATGCATTATTATCATTATCCAATATTTTGCCCCACAGAGAAAAAACTACAATGTAACATAATGACAATAATGTTATTTAGATGTTGTGAAACCTCTTAAATTTAGAAAATAAAAAATTAGAAATTTAAATAAAAAGAAGAATTTAAAATTTAAAAATAAACCTTTAATATTATTTATAAAATGATAAATTTTTTCATAAACTTACATATTAATATATATATTTAAAAAAATTAAAGATACCTACAGCCTTCCTATATTTCTAGAATTTTTTTTAAATATACTATATATATTATATTATTTATAAACTATATATATTATATTTATTTCAATCATTAAAAATAAAATAATTAAATTCCCTGGTGTTTAGAATATTATGAAAAGTAACTAAATTTCCCATATCTCTCTCTAATATAAATACACGTACTTGTTTCGCTTTCCTCCGTTTGTATCTAAAAATATTGAAAAGAAATCTCGAAAAAAAAACAAAAAAGCGCTCTAAGAGGCCTTGGAGGAGAACTGAGCTTCGATCTCTCTGGTGTTAAGGAAAAGAGAAAGGTGATGTCAGGGAAAGGAGCAAAGGGATTGATTACAGGCAAAACCCCTGCCCAAACTAAAGATAAAGATAAGAAGAAACCAATCTCTCGCTCCTCCCGTGCTGGTCTACAGGTTCTCCTTCTCGCTTCTATTGTCTCTCTTGCCTGTTCTTTGTTGATTTAATTTTATATATCTCCTTTTTATTACGTTTTCGGGTATTTGGGGTTTTTTTTTTGTTTGTCGTTTTCGATGGCGGTTCGTTTTTGTTCTGGTTTCCCTGTGTCTATGCTCTGTTTTCTTTAATGTTCTCAGGAATTCCGTTTGAAGTGAAAAATCTTGTTTTGTTACACTTCGATTGCCTATTTGGATTTCGTTATCTAGGAACTAATAGTCAGAAAAGCTAAAGGATACTGATCCGAAGCTCGATTGTGATTATGCACTCTGTTTTCTGTAGCTTCTTCTTTTTGGGACCCAAGGTCACTGTCAGAGACTGAATAGATTAGTCAGGTGAGAAAAAGGAAATGGTTCCCCTGCTTCGAGAGAAAGCTTAGGCCCTTGGATAAAGTCTTAAGCTGTAAAGTTAATAATGTTAGACCTGCGCAGTGTATGTTCTTATGGTATTTTTGCGGGGGCTTTTAGAAGGTTAAATAGTCAATTGTTATTACTGGTATATCTTAGATCAATGACATTATCAATGGCGAGTTTGTCTTTGTACTTCCACTTCCAGTGCTTTCTTTCATAGTGTTCGATTTTATAGAATCAGATGTTAGCTATCCTTCATGTTTTGTGAGAATCTCTCACTTTGCAATTTAGTCGTGTATTACTAACTTCCATCTTGTTCAGGTTTCAGAAGGCATTGTTAAGCTCTGTTGATTGCATAGTTTTCTTAATGTGTACATCTCAATATTTACATTTACTACCTTCCAATCCATTTGTCTTAGTCCAAATTTATCTGTAGTTTTCAAATTTTCATGACTACCGGCTTTGTTCCTTCTGTAATTGGATTTGGTTGAATTGTTTTTTTCTTGAACTTTATATTAGACCTTGGCTATTTGGCAGATATTACTGGATCCTTTTTAGTTTGCAGTGTTATTGTTTTTGACAATTTGGAGAAAGGAGTTTGCTTAACAAATCAGTAGGCATCAGTTGTATTATTGTGCGCATGAAGAAACAAGTATTCTATACTGTAGGAGGACTTTGTGTGTAATGATAAAATGTTTTACTTAGTTATGGCATTGGCCTTTATTACCAATTTTCCTTTTTAAGTGTCATATCTCTTTTTATAAGAACTTCCATCCTATGTTATTCTCGCAGTTTCCTGTTGGGCGGATCCATCGCCTTCTGAAATCTAGGGTGACAGCTCATGGAAGAGTTGGTGCAACAGCGGCCGTGTATTCTGCTGCTATCTTGGAGTACCTCACAGCAGAAGTGTTGGAGCTGGCTGGGAATGCAAGCAAGGATCTAAAAGTGAAACGTATCACACCTCGGCATTTGCAGCTAGCCATTCGTGGCGATGAAGAACTCGATACCCTCATCAAAGGAACCATTGCTGGAGGCGGTGTCATCCCGCATATTCACAAGTCTTTGATCAACAAATCATCCAAGGACTAAAATTCTTGCTCTTTACTAATTTGTGAGATGGGTTGCTGTACATGGATGCTAATACATTATAGACTGAACATAAAGTTTACAGTATTGATGTTTAGGATTCATCCATTTATTTTTGTCTCCAACTAAACTTTTCTTCATGTTCGTAGGGCTTTTTCGTTCTGTTAAATGCACCTCTGCAATGCCGGTAAATACTTGCAATCTTGCAGATAAAATAAATGTCTTTGGATTGGAGATACATTAACGGGATGTCGTTTGTCTATAAATTTAATTAAGTGAACGACATTGAGAGCATTACGTTTCAATTTTTATTTTTACTTATATTCAAGGAATTTTATGTCTTCCAACTATTTTTCTATTTATTTATTTTCTAAAATTTGCATTCTTACTTTTTTGATTTAAAAACTATAAGGAATTTTTAGGTAATATTTTATATCTTTTATTCTTTTTCGTTATTCTCTCTATTTTTTTAGATAATTTTATTAATAAAAAATTAAAATAGTGAGAAATAAAAAGATTGTTGGATTGCATACATTTTTCTAGATAAACTAGTGAATTTTTTATAATATAATAGAGAGTGAAATATGGAGCATTAACCCATTCCATTTTGACAAAGTGAACGACACCGTTTTTATAATAAATCCAAAGTCCCAACTTTCATTCCCCAACTAAAAAATTGGAGGTACATTAATGGATTGCATTTTCATTGAGTAAACGTCATCGTTTTCGTGCCCTAGGAATGAGGATTTTCCCCAAATCAAAAAATGATTTTCTTAATTTTCCCGCCCTTTGATATTCGTAAAATATCAACGGTTGTCTGGGACTCCTTGGACTTCCATATTCATAATCTGCAGAGGCATGAAATTGATTGAATTCAGAGTCCAAGGGGAGAGATTGAGGTAGAAGACGATGTCGTTCTGTTCCTCTCTATCCGCTCCACCAGCTGTCTCTCTCTTCTGCAAATCCAAGCGCATCAAGGGAGGCAACAAACCGGCGACCGTCTCAGTGAGCTCTCGCTTCAGAGCTTCCGCGGATGTTCCTGATTCTTTCTCCGCTGATTGGTATGTTAATGTTCTTTCCAAATTCTTATATCTGATTCCTTCTAGCTCGATCGCGCCTGTATTTTTTTCCCCTCATGGGTTCCCTTCAAATTCTTAAATTTGACGGATTTTATACGCAACTGATGCAGAACAAGCTTGTAATGGATGATATATATATATATATATGAGTGTGTGTGGAAATCATGAGTTGTTGACTTGTTTAAATGCAATCGAAAGAATAATTTGAAAAAGGGAATTTTTTTCAAGAGATGCAAATATTTTGTGGGAGAGAGACCATCCCATATTTGCTGCTGCTTAATTGTTTTTTTTTTTAAAGTACTGCAGTTTAAGTTGTAACAGTTAATTTTCCATTTCTTTGTGTTGCAGGCTTGAATCTCGTAGGAAGCGACCTTTTGGTCCAAGGCTAAATGTAACTTTCTGATCATGCAAAGTAGCACCAAAAGTCACTGTTTTTTTTCTCTGTAGCTTGTCAAACTATGTTAAATTGTTGTTGTAGTTTAGCGCAGAAGAAGCTGTACAGTACGAGCTTGATGCATTGAAGTAGAATGATCAACCGCGTCAAGATTATGGAATTGAGGTTATGTACAGGGTAATTCTATCCTGAACCCATTATGCTTCATAGTTCATTCTACTTTGCTGTTCAGTTACTGCATAAAATGGCCACCCGTTGATAAAGGACCTGTTTCCTTGAATTTCCTATTTATTCCTGCAAAGCAAAGAAAAATTGTGTTGGCAGAGCAGGAGTGCACCTGATAAGGTCTTCCACCCAAGTCCGTACTGGTTAGTGGAAAATGGTATATGGAAAGAAAGTTAAGAGAGTAAGATGACAGAGCCCCCGCCTAGCTAACACAATATTATCTCAGACCTCATATGTAAGAGAAGGAAGAGAAAGCAAGGAGGGCACTAGATTATTTTGTTGTTGTGGTTTCAGTCATTCTCAGTTACAAACATTGCAAAAGTTGTGGCTACATGATTAATCGCTTTTTTTTTTGCCATGAAAGTTTGCTGGATTTGATCCTTTTGAAAGGTCAACATATTTTGGACCCTTTTTTGATTTGGGGCAGGTCAATGATTTTAGATATTTGATCTCTTTTTATTTTCTAATTGAAAGTTATATTGAGGAATCATCTTCATTTATGCAGTTTGAAAGGTTCAGGCGAATTTTTCACCATTCAACCTATCAAGTATTGCTTGGTCATAAAGAAAGAGAGGTTTTAAGCAGTTTGCTAGTGGAAGAGGTTTGTTTGTTTTTTTTTTGTTCCGGTTGAAAATCTTTCCATTTTCTAGTAAGCTCGTCAATGGATTCATATGTTGTTGTTCAACACACACTGTCATGTTATGAACCTTAGCTCCTCTCCTTTGTGTTGAGTTTTTGCTCTGCTCCAATTTACTGTATCTATGATTTGTATATCGTTGTGAATCAGAATCGATTCAAGCAGCGGGTTTGGATATGAGGAAATCGCCCAGAGGAGGAAGAAATATTTCAGTTTACTATGGTTCAGGTAATGCACCTGTTGTTTGAGATTGTCATCCCAAGTATGCAGATAAAATGAGATCTGCATCTAATTTTCAGATATTACTCTATCACTTGTTCTCAGAACAAGAATCTTGAATATCTCTTTAATGATTGTTGTGGATTGTTTCCTCTAGACAAAAAGTTGTCAAAGAGGCGCAAGGTGCACGAGGCGCAGACCTTAGCGGCTCAAAAGTCCAAAGGCAGGAAAGTAAAATATAGTCCTTAGAAATTCTAAAACAATTTTCTTTACTAATTTACTATAAGTTTATAATTAGTCTTGGTTCTACACTCCTAATCTCCTACTAAATATTAATTATAATCATCACATCACTCATTATCATTAAGCTCTATGTAGTTTTCTTCTTCCCCTTCTTCTTTCTATTCTTTTAATTTTATCTTTTTGTTTTTTTTGGTGAAATAATCAGGTGTGAGTAAATCCCACATAACCTACTTTAAGTGTATGATAAAAGGTTGAGATTGTTTTGTCTTAAAAGACTAAAAACATATAATAAAAACCTTAAATATTAAAGAGGCAACACGAAGGCGCATGCCTTTGTGACATTGCCTGCCTTTGTGTCGCCTCTTTAATATTTAAGGTTTTTATTATATATTTTTAATCTTTTAAGACAAAACAATCTCAGTTCTTTACCATACACTTAAAGTAGGTTATGTGAGGCTTACCTACACCTGATTATTTCACCAAAAAAAAAAAGGAGAAAATTAAAAGAATAGAAAGAAGAAGGAGAAGAAGAAAACTACATAGAGCTTAGTGATAACGAGTGATGTGATGATTATAATTAATATTTAGTAGGAGATTAGAATTAATATTTAGTAGGAGATTAGAAGTGTAGAACCAAGACTATAATTATAAACTTATAATAAATTAGTAATGAAAAATGTTTTATGATTTCTACTATAGTATAATAATACTACTCTAGGACTAGGACTATATTTTACTTTTATTGTTTCTTTTGCGCATATTCTTTATTGTATTTTAAGTGTTTTTTGAACATTATGTCTTACTCTTTTGAATTGCTTTTCTTTGATATTGAGTTAAATTCATGATTTTATTTTATGTATGTATTGTGTTACGAGTTCTAAGCTTATTTTTGTCAGGTAAGCGCCTCGTGCAATAAAAACCTTTAGCGTTTTGATGCGCCTTTGACAACTATGTCTATACAAAGTCTTTTTTGGTATTTCTACTTACCAGTAGTGAATGTTGTGCAGTGGGAAATTATGATATTTATCATTCAGAAGAAACAGAGTACAAGTACATGGATGTTATGCATTTGATGTGACATCATGCTTTTACATCAGTAAATGAGTAGTAGTTCTTCTTCTTTCCTTTTATTACTTCGAAGGGATGCCTTACAGGGTGACTTCTAAGCTAATAAACTATATAATGTTTATCCAAAATTTTGAGTGCATCAACTTTCTTCTTGACCTACATCATTTTGGCTAATCTAATTTTTCATCCTCACTCAAAATACTGACAGTTTTTTTTTTTTTCAGTACAGCATGTTCGTTCCTTACACTAAAGTTCAATGCGCACACCATATAAATTCATTGATGCATGGTTTTTGTTGGCAGAAAGTCGGTGGTTCCTGGGACGGCTACTGGCTGAGAGTCTCGTTGGATAAATATGGAGACTCACTTATAAGTTCATTGGATGATATTATCTTAGATGGAGATTGATGACCACAAAAGTCTTATATCCCATACTTTCACATTGTAATTATCACTCCCGGGGTTGCCTGCCTTATTTGCCATCATGAACTAACAATCTCTAAAATAGTAAAATATTTGTTAAATTAAATGTCTAAACAGCAAAATCAATATCTCATCAAACACAAAATTTCAAGATGTTCGTCAACTATTTAAGATTTTATAACGTTGCTTGTCCCACCAAATAGGAAAAGCTCATTTTACTATTAGGGTGTTCGAAATATAATTAATCCCAAGTAAAAATTAAATAAATATCAAAACCGATTGTTGCCAACTCCACTGCAAAAATTTGCAATTTCACTTCTTTGTCTCAGTAGTGATGAATTTTGTAAGAGCATAGCAGTCAGCTGGGTCAATGTTCGTGTAATAGTTCTTGATGGTGTCTGTAATTTCAAATCCAAATTTCTTATAGAAGTTGATGGCCTCATCATTGTTTGTCTGAACATGCAAGTAAATCTCGGAAATGGCTTGCTTGGAACAGAGATCAAGAACATGATTCAATAGCCTTGTACCTGCACAATCCCATACATTTAATTAGAGGTGGCACTTGACAAAATTTTTCCACGAACTCTCACTCCATGTTTACAAAGATGACTCAATAAACTAGACGACTTTTCAGCAAAGAGATTTAAAACCCTTCTTCATGAATGGTTCTATGGTTCGGGTTCATATAACTTCATATTTCTAACTTTAGTCAGCGGTTCTACCAGCAACAACTTACAAAACCTTAAAGGCACAAGGGAATCAGGAAAAAAACTACAATATGTAAAAAAATTATAAATGCAGAAATTTAGGATTTCTTGCTCAAAACCAGATGCAAGTTTAAGAAGTAGGTTTTCGATAGAGATATTTATATCACAGTTCTCTAAAATAACCAAGATTTGCATTAGTTTAACTTCACTCACCAATGCCTAACCCTCTGTATGGTGCCAAGACACCTAATGTCCTGATGTAGACACGCACAGCCCCACCTTCCTTCTTCTCCAGGCGGCATGCAATAGCACCAACGCAAATGTCACTATAGTATGCTGTATATCAAGTAAATGCAAAGTTGTCAGAAAAATGAAATACTCATTCTTGAAGAAATTTGCTCTTCAGCTTCATATATTCTTATTTCTTGAAGAAGACAATAAACCCCCAAGATAAACATGGGCACACTTCATCATGCGACACACAGATACCAAGTTAAACCGTACGGTTGCACCATATAGGTGAACTGCAGATTACGACCACCATATTTTTAGTTCAAAGCACCAATCTATTGTAATATCCACAAAAAAAGTTGAAGATAATTTATGCAAAGTTCAGGGCAAAACTTGGAAGTGCTCAAACTGCTGTCTAAAAGATCCGGCATGTGAAACACAGTTAATAATCTCCAATTTGCAGAGAACTAATTACAATATACCACAGCCCACAGAGAAGGAATGCTGATGAGAAGTAGAAGGGAAACACCTCTGGGACAAAAAGAATCGGTGTACATGCGGATACTTGATGGCGATAATAACATGTTTAGAAAGTGAATTTGAAGAACATGAAACATGGTATAATGAGTACTCAACAGAGACAATGTGGGAGTTTTGAAAAGCGAACCATTTAAGCTATATAATCCAGAGTATAGAAAAATCATTTAGGGAAGTAATGTAGCAATGACATAATATCAGATGATTGTGTAACATAAAGAAGAGCAGCACTATTATGAGCCAAAAAGGACTAGAAGCAGTAATTAACATTGAGCCAGTATGGCAAGAAAATACCAAATGGCCAATATGAGTGGACAAAAAATAAAATAAAATAGAAAAGAAAGGCGATAGAATATAACATGATTGGCCACCAGCAGATGGCAGAGGGCTCAGTGAAGTTGGGTTCTTTCATTAGTTTTTGCTTCAGTCACATTTCATACAACATGTGAAAAATCAGAAGGAACATAATTAAAAAGGAATGAAATGTTTTTATGAACATATTCCCACCAATTTGGTGATAAAATAAAATAAGGCTAAGCTTAAAGGAAATTTGGGAAATATAGTTTCTCTTATTTTCTATAATTTTATCTTCCCTTCTTAGCATCCAAACAACGGAACTTTGCATCCATCTTCACATGACCAAACAAATCATTTAAGAACAAGGCTTGCAACCCGCATAGCCAAAAAGCATTAAGGCTCTATTTGGATGGAGGACATAAAAGGGTAATCAATGGAAGGGTAAGAAAGCGTAGAGATATGAATGGAAGCGAAAGAAAGTCGAAGTGCATATGACTATTTTCCATTGTTTGGAAAAGTGTTAAAAGAGAAGGGTAAATATCTAAAATAACAAAAATAAACTCATTAATTTAAATAAAAAATAAAAAAAAGGATAATAAAATTGTAAAATAAATAATTTTTTTCACTTATCTCTCTCTACATCCTAATTTTGGGACGTAGCAAAAGTAAGCCTTATCCCCCCCTTTTTCAAGTGCCTCCCTTAGTACTGAGTTAATTTCACCTAAGGTTATTATCCTTTTAATAATTTACATAAAAATAATTTTTTTAATTTTTTTTCCGTAAAAATCTCTAATTCCATTTCTTTCCTATAAAAATCATTTTCAACAATTTCATTGACAGATTACTCACGTAATACCACAATTCTTTGAATTTGCTGATGTGACATCTATGTGGATAATAATGTGATATTTAATGTCAGTATTCTGGTGGCACGTCATTGTCCGCATTAAAAAAATTATTTTTGCTGAAGTTATAGAAAATATAATTACCATCCGTGAAATTAATCCCTTCCTTCTCAAACATAATTAAACCACTACCCTCCCTACCCTTCCATTACTTAGCTCTCCCAACCCTCCTTCCAAACAATATCTAAAATAAGTCAACCGAAAAATCCAAACAAACAACGCAGACACATATAACGATATCAATAAGTAAAACCCAATGATTTACGAAGAAAGTTGAAAGGGTAAAAAGCTGTAAAAGAAATTAGAAAAGAAAACGAACCTAACTTAGTAAACTCCCCGGAAGCGAGAGCATCGGCGTAGTACTTGTCGTTGTAGCGAACAGGAAAGAGGGCAGTATTGAGCTTCTTGAGCTGCATCACGTTCTTATCCCTCACTCCGTCAAGCGATATTGACACCTCACGCCCCGCCCCCATTTTCGATGCTTCTCTCCACGCAATGGACAACACTATTTGTCTATCTATCAGCGATATAAATGCTATCTAGCTGTAAGATTTAAGGGTACTTAGCATGAGTTGTATGGATTCTTAGCTCAACTAAATCCGGGAGAAAGTAGTCAGGGAATTAGCTGATTCGCTTTTAAGTTCTGTTTGGCTGGCGAGAAAGTTGCGATGGAAGCTCCAAGTTGGGCCAGCAGGCCTAGTAGCTCATTATGGAGACTAATGCTTTGGGACCAAACAGAAACAGGTCCATAACTTTTAGTTTGGGCCATGAAAAACTTCTGTTGTGAGAAAAAGACACAAATATTCAAATCGGATCCAAAAATCCGATTTCCGCCAACATACGGTTTTCATTCCAAGGCCACGTTTCTTGTCTAACCAACGGTAAAAAAATCTGTTCGGTATAACTTTCGGTTAACCAGCGAAACAACAGGAGTTAGTGGAAGAATCCTTGAACCACAGTATATAACGTTCAAAAGTGATATCTCCCTTGAACAAAGAGATAAAAACAAGTATATGAATAATTAAAACTCCACTATCTTTCGTAAATCCATCTTTTGATAAAAACAAGTGTATGAATATACTTTTTATGAAACAAAAGAAAAAGTTTTCGAGAAAAACAAAAGTTGTATACATCGAAAAGTTGATCAGGTATGTTTTAAAATGGTTCCTCAGATATAGCAGCAACATCTTCAATCCCTCTACTAGAAGAATATTCACTGAATAATGTGGAGGTAAGTGAAGACAGAATGACTTTCGTTGAGTATGCCAACTTAATGAGCAAGAACATGATTGAAGAAACAACACAAAGTCAACAAATGGAAGAACAAAAGGGGACAGATGCATATTGTGTAATTGAAACCAAACGAGTTAAAGAAGTTGCAGAAGGACAAGTCTACAAAGATAAGGATACTCTAACATCGGCTCTGAGTTTCTATGCATTGGCTAATCACTTCCAATATAGAGTGAATAAGTCATGCGACAAACAATATTTTATTTGCTGTTTGGATGATAATTGTAAGTGGTTTTGAAATCCTCAAAAGACAGGTATGTTCGTGATAAGAAATTTTAACAATATACATACTTGTCCATTGGATGTCAGAGTAAATAGCCAAAGGCAAGCTACTTCAAAACTTATAGGTGATTGTATAAAGTCCAAGTATGTTCACGCCGAAACAGCATATACACCTGCAGACATAATCAGAGACGTGAACAGTGATTATGGCATAAATATCATTTACAAAAAAGCTTGGAGGTCTCAGCAAAGTGCCATAGAAGAAATAAGAGGAAAACCAGCTGAGCCATATGAAAAGATAGCGAGCTATTTGTTCATGCTAAGAAAAACAAATCCTGGTTCGATAGTTGAGCTGAAAACTGATGATGATAATTCTTTCCTATATTTGTTTATGTCATTGAATGGATCAATTAGAGGATGGGAATTCTGTAGACCTGTTATGGCTGTGGATGGTACTTTCTTGGAAGCAGCTTATGGACGATGTTTGCTGTCTGCAAGTACACAAGATGGAAATGGAAAGATCTTTCCACTGGCGTTTGCAATAGTTGATTCGGAAAATGATAATTCATGGGAATGGTTTTTCAACAATATAAGAACAGCTTTGGATGCCTGAGAAAAAATGTGTATAATATCATATAGGCATGAAAGCATTGCAAAAGCAACATCAAAGGTATATAGAGTTATAAATAAAAAATTATTTATTCATAATTCAAATAATTAAAAAATATATGCACTATATACTTAAAATGTACTGATTATAAGTCTAATCAATTATCATTGTTATAGGTTGATGGATTTAATATGAGATATAATATATTTATATGTTCAATCTATTAATATAGAGTCAAAATTTTTTGTAGTCCTGTGATTCTCCAGGAGTACTACAAGTGTGAGAGCCATTATATCGAATTATTTTCCAAATTCCTATCTTCTTCCTCTTTGTTGCTTGTAATCCCCAATTACATCATTCTCCAATACTGCAAATAATTGTGAATGTATTTGATTTTGTTTCTCAACTTTTAAATTATCGTTTGACATTTATGGAATACACTTTCGCCATAGACTTCATGTCATTTCTTAAATCGAACTCCATTCCTATACAAAACTCCATTGAAGAATCCCAAATAGTACCTATGTCTGGTTCATTTCCATTTATTTTCATTTCTTCGATGTCGCGACCACTCAAACGTATCCAATGATCTCTATCAACCGCAAATTTAACTCTATTATTACATTCAATTAATTGATCACTCATTTTCTTTTTCTTTTTCATTTTCATCGTAATAATTTTTCTCATTATTCTCATCAATATCACTATTATCTTCCTCATTTTCATTTTCACTCTCATTCTCGTTAATATCATCCACCTCCTCATCATAATCATCGAAGTCATCATTTATATTATCACCACCTCCATGATGACAAGTCCCACCCAATTTAAAAAAACTTGGCTCAAAAC
The DNA here is from genome assembly GCA_949630135.1 of Balakata baccata. NCBI lineage: Eukaryota > Viridiplantae > Streptophyta > Magnoliopsida > Malpighiales > Euphorbiaceae > Balakata > Balakata baccata. The sequence continues at coordinate 98,163 of CATIWF010200696.1, forward strand.
ATTTACATTCTCTAATTGTTTATTTTTAGACAGACGTACGATAAAAGTACTCAACAAACAATTCAATAAATTGTAAGCCAAAAAATTAGCTAATAATTTGACGCATCAAAGCAACTTTATTTTCTCTCCAAATTTTAATAAGTGAAAGAACATATTTCCTTGGTTGTATATTAGAACTCTATAAATAATTTGCGAATTACTATTCATTTCTAATATTGTTTTAATCCTATAGAACAAAACGTTTATGCATAGTTTTTCATTGTTTAAAAGTTATATTTCGTAATTCAAATTTGCAATAATAATAACTAAATTATCACATAATTTTACATAGCATACATAACATATTGTTATTATTATTATTATTAAATTGTCCACCTAAAATATACTTAAAAATTCTATCATCACCATCACCATCACCATCACCATCATCTTATTATTATTATTATTATTATTATTATTATTATTATGTTGTTGTTGTCCACCTAAAATATAACTAAAAATTCTATCATCATCATTTTATTATTATTATCATTGTTATTATTATTATTAAGTTGTCCACCTAAAATATAACTAAAAGTTCTATCATCATCGTCTTATTATTATTATTATTATTATTATTATTACTACAACAAAATATATATTTAAATTTATTACTAACATTTACTACCAAAAAATTCTTTCTTTTTTAACTTTTCTCCCACAATCACAAACAAACTTTTACAAAAATTAATTCAAATAATAATAATTATGTCAAAATATATCATAAATTTGTCTACCTAATTTTTTTTTTAAAATTTATCTATCTACTAAGTTTTTTTTTGTTGCAAATTTATCTTTAAAAAAAATGTAACTACTAATATTTTTGATAAATAATTTAATAAACTAAGAAATATTATACAAGTTTAGAGGAAATATTACAACAACTTCTTCGCAAGACTCATGCCAAAAATATACAAATAAAATTATTACTAACCTTTACTTCCACAAAATTCCTTCTTTATCAACTTTTGTCCCACAATTACAAACAAACTCCTACAAAAATTAATTGAAATAATAATAATTATGTCAAATTATATCATAAATTTATCAACCTAAAAATTTATTTTTTTAAAAAATATCTATCTACTAATTTATTTTTTCAAATTGATCTATTTAAAAAAATGTAACTACTAATATTTTTTATAAATAATTTCAAAAATTAAGAGATGAGAAAATGCAAATTTATCTCTTGGATCTTCTTTCTTTGAAAGTTGATAACTAAAATTTTTCACAAAAAAAAAATTGGAAGTACGAAATTTTCTAAGGAGATGAGTTAAAAAAAATTTCTGGAGCAAAAAAAAAAAACAATCAGAATGGAAAGGAATTGAAAAGAAGGAAATGATGGAATGAGAAGGAAGGAAGAGAAATTATGGAATGGTGAGGAATGAAGAGGTTTAATGAGTTACTATTCACGAATTCAATGAGAAATTATTTTCTCACCGGTGCTTTACAAGAATTGCAGTAAGAGGACTGGTCAGTGCACCAGTCCACATGGAGCCTTCAGCATCAGTGCGTCAGTTAGAGTAGCGCACCGAGATTTGCACTCCCTACAGCTGGATGCACCATTATGACTGATGCACCGTACCTCTACGCCAATTAGAGTGGTGCAAAGAGCGCTTTGACCACCTTATATTCAAAAGTTCTATAAAAATTACCATAAATTTAGAATTATTTTTGCCAACTACACTAAACTGATCAATTTCCCCCACAAAATGTCAGAAAAAATGATATAACCAAACATCTAATTAATAAAATCAGCATTAATTGTTCTTTGTAAGCTTCCCAACATTCAGCCATTTCTCAAACGCTTCTACATCCTCAGATCTAGGATATTCCCCTACATTATCATCCGAAGCATACATTCCTTTCACAACCCTTTTCCTCATTTGCCCGGTAGATATAGGTTCTGCAGAACCAAACTCATTCAAAAATGGAGATTTCATTACAACTGATGGCTTAACTTCCCTTTTATGAGTTACATTTGAATCAGGTAAACCATGATCCGCCACAACAGCTTGATATGGAACAATCTGAAGGTTCTCATTGGTGTCAACCTTCAAATAAATCAATAAAGGCACAACAATAAAAACACTTAAATATTTAGGTGTTAATATGAGAACCAATATAGAAAAATGTGCGACAAATGATAAAGTTGGCTTTCTATAGAATAGGTGAAATATAAGTTCAATAAAAACACAAACTACTTCAAATTCAATTTTATATTTAATGTTTATGCATTATATATGCACAAAAACTGAATTAAGCATGCAAGTCATAATAAAGGAAATAGAGTCTTCAATGAAAACACAATATTAGGATACAAATATCAGTGAAAAATCTGTATATTTTAGCATACCTGAGCATTGTAGAGAGAAGTAGCCACCTTAGCAATAGAATCAATTTCGGCTAAAAAGTTGGGATCAACATTATCAAAAAATGAAGACGCACTGGATTGAAATTCTATTTCTGCCTTACTAAACATCCCAGTCGCACAATCAAAAGACTTACCCTAAAAATTTTATCCAATCAACACATAACAACAAAGAACAATACAAATTAATGAAACAACTATTACCTGAACAAAATCAGCACCATTTCCAGCACCGCTAGCAGCCCATATACATTGTCTTTTTCCAAAATCAGCCTCACAAGCAACAATGTCTATCCTAGCAACCCTAGCTTCATGAGGAAAAACCTCAAAATCTACTTTGTTCTTTGCATCAATGACATTTTACTCAACATCCTAAGAATTAAATATAAATTAATTTTTGTATATTTTAAAAAACACCAATAGTCAAAACAAATATTTTATGTTTGTTATATCTAAAATATACCATTAATTATATAACTAAAATGTCATTAATAAATGCATGTAAAAAGGTATATGTTTAGTATATAATAAAAACATCACCATTTATATTATAAAAAGGTATATGTTTAGTATATAATAAAAACATCACCATTTATATTATACAATGATCTACAATAAACAAATAAAATAATAATTTAAAATACAATAAAAAGCAATATTAAATGACCTCATGCTGATAACAAGATTTATTCCCAATGTTATGCCGATCAATCTGAAGCAATTTTTTAAGCTCAACTATGCATTCAAACATATTAGACATCTTCACTTCCATATCGGCCTTAAAAATATAGAAATCACCCATCTTCACTTCCATATCGGCCTTAAAAATGCAGAAGTCATCTACTAACTTATTCTGCTTTGAAGATATCAACTTCAGCTTCGTCAGAATCCAGAAAAGCCCTCCTGCTTGACTCTGTAATAAGGTAAGAAGATTTACTAGCTCTTGCATGACGAGTAGGAGAAGATACAAAATCGTAGTCATCATCAACAATAGTATCCTTTCCTTTCCTAAACAACCCATCCAGCATTAACTTATCCCTTTCTTCAGAAGTGGGAGCAATATTCTTCAAATTAACCTTAAAAAAAAAAATTGAGACAACAAAGCATTAAAAAGCATATATTATATTTGAAAACATTTATTATAGCATCAAGGACTACCTTAAGCAGAAAAATTGTTTCAGAAACTTCAAATTTGGAACTGTATGAGATTTCCACTTCAAAATCCAGGGAACATTACCGTTCCTAGAGGGAGTACACAGCTTTCCAGATGCAGACGTACAACATTCATAGAACCAAATCTGAAGTGCAATTGGATATCCAAGAAGCCTATAGTATAGGGATTCGCCTTGCTTCCTCTTCTTAACCACCTTATTCTTCAGCGACTCCAGTGTGAATTTAAACAGCTTCTTCCCCAAGATAGTCACCAAAATGATTGCTATCAATAATGTCGAAATCATGCATTTGAACCAAATTCTGTTTGGGAGATGAAAACAAATATAATTGCACAAAATATAATACCGCAATTTTCACAGCATCTCTATCGCAGTCCTACCGTTTTGATAAAAATAACTCCTCAATTGACTGAGTGTTAATCTTTTCTACTCCATAAAAATATTTATTCATCAATGTATTTGATTCTCTAGCAAAACTTAGCTTGTTTGACTCACCTACACACTTTAATCCGGTAATAAGAGCAAATTCATCAATAGTAAACCTCAGTCGCACACCATTAATTCCTATCCACATCTCGTCTTCCCTAACCTGTACCAACTCCCTCAAAAGCAGATAATGCACCAACTGTGCTTGAAACTTCATCTCATGCATTTGAAGAAAATGACCAAAACAAGTACCAGCAAACAACCGAAGTTGTGCCTGAGTTAGATTTTATTAAATTTGATTAATGACATCTTTCTTATATTCATACCCAACTTTGGCAACAAAATGTTGCTCAGATTTGGTCTTGTAATCCCATATTTACAAACAAATTAATCAAACAACAAAAATATATTAGAAGTAGTTAAACCATTTTTCAAATAAATATATTTTTATATATAACATAAATATATGTAACCTAACCATTTCTTAATCAATGCAATAACTAGTTGTGAAACACAACTATCAATCAAAATATATATAACATATTGGAAACAAAAGTATTAAACTGGAAATAGGAAACAGGTGAACTTAACAATTTAATTTGACTTTAATTACAATATAAGACATCTGAATGTATCTTAAAATTATATAAAAAGCATATTATAAGTTTATGTAATATATGAAAAGTATATTACAAGTTTATGTATTGTAAATATTCATATCGTTTACCTATTATATCAATAGAGTATATAACATATATATGTAATGATTGGTGTAAAACAAGCAAATTAGTTTACCTAAAAAAAAACATAAAACATAATATTTTACCAATACAGCACATATAAAAGAATCATAAGTGCACTAAAAACTCGTCAATTAATAATGACATCGACATTAAAAAGGGTGAAACCATCTAATGATAAGTAGAATAAGTTTGAAGTAACTAAATTACAATTGAAACATAAACCATAAATTGATCATAAATATCAAGGTACGAAGGAAAATGAACTATTACTGCAATGACACATCAATCAACATTAAAGAAATATACCTTCAGCCCTTTCAGATATGCCCCAGATTGGGCATTTGTAATTTTGGTTCGTTTCGTTTCCATCGGTACCCCATCATCAAATTTCACAATAGAAGATTCAATATTTGACCTCCTCTTTGACCCTTTGTTATGAAAATGCATCAATGCCATCGAATTGGGAGCATCAGATGATTTATTAACATCCTTAGAGACTCCTATCCTCTTAACCCTTTCTTGAAACCATGTTAAAATAAATAATATATGAATATACCACAAATACCTAAACAATGACATTACCAATGGACAAATACAGTAGCAACTTAGAAATATAAATAAAGTTATCACACGTAAATTACATGCAAAAAGAGAGAGAGATAACCCAAGTTGGTACCTTTTCTTCAAACGATGACATTTGATAGCAAAACCTCAAACAGAGGAAGCGAATGAAACCAAAAAATCACCCTAAAACAGAGAATGGCATGCGACTCTGCGAGGATACGACTACAAAACAAAAAATGGCGATACAAATTTATGGAATTGTAGTAAGTCCAAGCAAAAGACTATAACAGAGAAAGGAAACAACCGCTCAATCCATATTGGTTTTCAAAAAACTAATTCTATCACTGGGAAAATGGGGTTGCGATAATATGAAAAAAAAGAGGTTTAATGGTTATCAATTAAAATTAATGATTTCAAAATGGGTTTAGGAAAAACTCAAAACAACCGGAAAAAAAGTTTAGGATAACACACAACCACGTTAGAAAACGGGAAAATGGTCCGTCAAATCGTTAAGTTGGCAGGTGAATGCAAAAGTCGTAGGAATGGAAACTGATGGACAAAATTGGTACGTGGTGTTTTTTTTTTCTATTTGGATTAGGTCCTTCCCTAATAAGCGTTCTTATATTATGCACCTGCATCTACAGTAAATGTCAAAAATTGCTTTTTTTTTTCTATTAATTTTTGTTCCTATAGATTCATTATATATGTTATTTTAATAATTGTAAATTTATTATTTAATAATTATATATATTATTTTATAATTGTAGATTTATTATTTATTTTTATGAATCAGATTCATCTTTTTTTGTATATTTGATTATTTGCTTAACATATTTAAATTTGTTGTTTAATAACTGTAGATACATTATTTTATAACTATATATTCATTATTTATTTCATAAATTTATTTCAATTTTTCTTATGTGTTTGATTACTTACTTACTAGATTTAGATTTATTATTTAATAATTATAAATGCATTATTTATAATTGTAGATCTATTATTTGTCTTCATGATATTTCATCTATATTTGATTGTTTGCTTAACAAGTTCAGATTCATTATTTAATGATTATAAATACATTATTTTATAACTGTTGATACATTATGTTATAATTGTAGATATATTATTTTATAATTGTAAATTTATTTTTTTACAAATTTTTTTATCTTTTCATTTATATTTGATTTGTGAGAATTCAGAAAATAATCTATTCAATTCAAAAGATAAAATCGACTATTGCGCAAGAAAAACAACTAAGAGGAAATAAATATAATTACAATCAAAGAATAAACAAATAAAATCAACTTATGCACAAGAGAAACTATAGTTGTAAAAACCGACCCGACTGGTTCAACTGGAAAAACCGGGAACCAGCCCTTAGGTCGGGGGGTTTTTACTCCCAAAATTGAGAAGGAAAAAATCCGGTGGAAAATTGGCGAACCGACTGGTTCAACTGGAAAAACCATGAACTGGTCATTTTTTACCAGTTTTTCCAGGTTTTTTTAATTTTTTACAAAAAAATTTAATTATTAAATTTGGTTTAATATATCCAATTCAACTAGTTCAACTAAAAATTTGACTCTAAAACTAGATAGATTAACTATAAACTAATCAAATTGATCAAAATAAATACATTTTTAAACAATTTACCCATCTTTATTTGTAAAATGATATATTATCTTCATTATTATTTTTTTTCTATATGGGATTGTTTACTTATTTTTACATTTTTTTCTTATTTCTTTTTTATATTACTTTTTTTTTACAATTTGAAAATTTTGGCTAATTATATTTTCAAATTATAAATTACATTTACATTTAATAATTAATTAAATGTTTAGTTATACAAATATATATGAAATATGATTTTTTTTTCAAAGTAAAAAAGAGAATAGTAAACATATTATATTATTATTGTACACTGAAAAGATTTTCAACAACTTATTCTCTATTTTTATTACGAGATATATTATATTTTATAAAAATACTATCGTTATTAAAATAATATATATACAATTATTAAATAATGTATAAAAAAATATGGCACTGATAAAGTACTTCGTACTGTATACTCAGAATAATTTGCCCCCTAATAATACCCATGATTAGATTAATTTGTATATATTTTATTTATAAAATTGAATGATAAAACTAGAGAGTGCGGTAACCAAGTAAATACAGGGTTTATAACAATAGTTATTTGTACTTGTAACCGTAAATTAATATCAATTTTTTTAAATAATAGTATCTAAATTTAAGAATATTTCTAACAATTTTTCTATTTTTCTACTTACTTAAATTTAGGAAGTTTTATTCTTTCAACAGTTTTTCTATTTTTTATTTATTTATCTCACTTTTTAAAATTTATATTTTTTATCTTCAGATTTAATAGCCATTAAAAGCTTATAAGTAATGTTTTATTATTTTTTTTGTTCTATTATTTATTTTTCCTTCTTTGTTTTCTCTATAACTCTCTTTTTATTTCTTTTAAATAGTTTTATTAATAAAAATTTAAAATAAAAAGTAAGATAATAAGCATTGTTGGGTGCACACAATTTTTAAGATAAATTAAAATAGAGAAGGAGATTATGTTCTAATAAAAAAACACATCACATCAAAAAAATTTATATTTTTTTTACTGTTATATCATTTTTTTTATTAGAAATTGAACTTAAATATTATATTACAATCTTTACGAAAGATTTAGCGAGCATTTACAATAATAAAAAGGTTTAGTATTAATTTCCAATATAGTAGTAAATATTAATATTATTTATGTTATTAATTCAAATGCAGATTAAAAAGATTTTTTTTTTTAGAAAAAAAAATGGTAAGCACACGATTCGAGGTGAAAACTTAAACTAAGAATATCTCATTTGATAGACAAATTAGATTCCATCGTCCACTCAGAACACAGCGGATCCACACCGCATATTTCCCGAAGGCATAGGCCAGAGAAAGACCACAGATACAGAGAGAAAATATGAGTGAGAAGAAGAATGCAAAGGCAGTAATCGTAGGAGGAAGCATAGCGGGATTATCATGTGCACACGCTCTTATTTTAGCGGGATGGGATGTTATTGTGGTTGAGAAAGCTGGCTCACCCCCTAAGGGCAGCCCAACTGGTGCTGGAATTGGGATCGACCCTCTAGCTCAGCAAATCATTCAGTCATGGATTCCTCAACCTCAGCTTCTGGAAGACGTCACCTTGCCTCTCAAAATTGATCAGGTATAGAATTTTGCTCTATTATTAACTAGATTTGTGCTTTCGGTTTCACACTGTGTTTTAATTTCCTAATTCTTACTTCAAGCTCAAAAGCAAGCAGCTTTTATACTACTATGACATCACTAGCTAAGAGCTCAGGAAACGGGGCTAAAGAATTGAAACACAACAAATAAGAGATGAAAGAAGAACTTAGTTATGGGGTTTCTGTTTCTTTGCAGAACATTGTAACTGAAGGAGATGAAGTCACCAGGATTTTGACAAGAGATGATAGCTTTAATTTTAGAGCTGCACATTGGGCTGACCTCCATGGCCTTCTCTACAATGCTTTACCACCAGATATATTTTTGTGGGGTCATTTGTGCCTTTCTTTCTGCATTTCTCAGGATAAAACATCTGTTCAGGTTAATGCTAAGTCTCTTCGAACAAATGAGATCATTGAGATAAATGGGGATTTGCTTGTTGCAGCAGATGGTTGCCTCTCTTCAATTCGCAGGCATTTTCTTCCTGACTTGAAATTGAGGTTTGTTTCTCTGTGTAGATGAGATTTTCTTAGTGTTTTTTGAAATTGTGATGAGTTGATGATAATGTGTTTGTGACATATTATAGGTATTCAGGTTATTGTGCTTGGAGAGGAGTTCTTGATTTTTCAGGAAAGGAGAGTTCAGAAACTATCCTAGGAATCCGAAAGGTGTATCCGGAGCTTGGGAAATGCTTATACTTTCATCTTAGTTATGGAACTCACAGTGTGCTTTATGAACTTCCAAAAGAAAAGCTCAATTGGATTTGGTATGTCCATTTACCTGAGCCTGAATTGAAGGTGATTTCCAATTCTGATCTTATTTGTTGAATTTTTGTATTGTATGTTAAGCAGCAGAAAAAGATTGCAGAATTAGGATCCATAATTTGCATACCTGTTCTACTGACTGAAACTTGCATATTTATAGGATATTGAACTTGTTCTGAAGGAAGTAGGAATTATTTAAACCATGAGATAGGATCGAACTGTAGTTAGACGATATCGCTAATATTCTTTCTGCCAAATTCTGCAGCAATAAAGCCGGCTTGATTTTATTATTGTTATGTGAAAACATTACAGGGATATTCAGTGACTGTGAAAGTAAGCTGTGAGATGATAAATAACATGTATCAAGAAGCGGAGAAGGTTTGGCCTACTGAGTTTGTGAAAGTCATGAAAGATACTAAAGAGCCGTTTCTAAATTTTATATATGACTGTGATCCTCTACAGCAGATTGTCTGGGACAATGTGGTACTAATAGGAGATGCTGCCCATGCTACATCTCCTCATGGTCTTAGAAGTACAAATATGTCAATTTTAGATGCAGCAGTATTAGGCAAATGCCTTGAAAAGTGGGGAGTGGAAAATTTACCCTCAGCTCTTGAAGAATATCAGCGTGTTAGGCTACCAGTCACCTCAAAGCAAGTCTTACACTCTCGAAGAATGGGTCGAATCAAACAAGGGTTATCTCTTCCTGATCGTGTAACTTTTGATCTCACGACAGCAAGTCCAGAAGATTGTGGGGAGCTTCAACAGAAAAATATGCCTTTTTTTGCTGTGTCAGTTGATTGATGAATGATGAGACACTACTTGATCAATGATATAAAACGTATAGTATATAGCAAGAAAAATAATTCATCTTCAATTAAATACAAAATGCAAAATTCTCATCAATACAGTACATGGCAACCCTTTTTCTGGGGGGTTTTCCTTTTGTCATGGAATTTACGAATTTACATATCTTAGTTGGATTATTCTTTTTTCATGGATTCCTATAACATAAGGAAGAGAATACTAAATTAAAAGGAGTTTAAGCTGAAGAAGGACGAAACTTTGCAAAAACTCAAAATCAATTTCTCTTTTGTTTCCCAAGTTTCATAAAATGTTGAAGACATTCATTCCGGTTCGAAACCGGTCGAACTAGACCAGTTAAAATCAGACAGGATCGGTGGTCAATTGTTACGGGTTAGAACCGAATTAGAACTGTTGAGTGACCGACTCAGGCCGGTTCAGTCGATTTCGGAACCAAAGCCAGCCGATTTCAGTTTCGAACCGGAACCAAAATTTAAAAAAAAAACCTTAGCAGGCAGGTGAGATCTACCTGCCTGCACACGTTAAAACGGTTAGTGACTATTCTAACACGCAACCCCCTCCCCCCTCCTAACTGTTTTTTTTTAATTTTTTAAAATTAATTTATAATATAAATATTTACAAAAATAAATATAGTAAAAGATAAAAATGTCACTACAACTAAAAAATAACATATATAATTTAAGATTTTTTTTTGTCTTTTCAACTATTCAAAATTTTCTCTATAAATATCTCAATTCATTTCATCAAACTTTCTCTTAATTCTATACGTACTTCCTCAAATTCTTTCAACTACACAAAAAAAATATTTTTTCTCTCTTAAATTCTCTCTAATTACACTCTAATTTTTTTAAATTCTATAATTCTCAAATTTTTCCATTTCATTTTAAAAAATGGCAAACAATAATGGAAGAAGTAATTTCAATACCAACAATCTTGTTGTAGATATGGAAAATTATGACAAATTTGTTAATGTGGAGGATGAGGAGGAGGATATGACAAATAAATTGGCTTCTGCACACAACACTCAACAAAATCAAAGAGTAACAGATAATATTCCAACAAATGTGAGTCAAGGGTCAAATCAAAAACTCTGGTCATCTGATATTTTTCAAATTCATTTCAAGAAAATACAACAAAATGATAGTCAATTACATATTGTATGCAACTATTGTAACCAAACTTACAAATTTAAATAAGGTGGTGGGTATGCCACTTTTAAAAGACATTTGGAAAATAAACATGTGACTCAACTCAGTATGGCAAAAAAACAAACCAAAATCTCCAGATTTATAGGTTCATCTTCTAATTATCCATTATTTCAATATAATGATGAAATGTATAAACAAGAAATGACAAAAATGATAAATGTTGAAAATTTATTTTTTAGTTTTGGTGAAAAAGTTGACTTTAATAATTTTTGTCAAACTACTTTAAATGTCGCTACTAAACATGTTACAATGAATACTCTTAAACGTGATTTATTTAAATTGTATAATGAAAATAAAAAAGAATTATGCAAAATTTTTTCTTCTTTAAATGAACACGTTACAATTTTTAATGATATTTGGAGTGATCATTAGTGCATACATTCATATATAGGTATAATATGTCATTGGATTGATGATGATTGAATTAATCAAAAAAGATTAATTGTATTTAAAATATTCGATGATAGACATACAACAGATAATATTTATAAAATGAGAAAAAATATTTTCGAAGAATATAATGTAGTTAATAAAATTTTTTCAATCGGTTTTGATAATGCGGCAGCCAACACCGCTTTTATTAGAAAGCTTCAATTTCTATGTCAATATTATATTGGTGGAAAATTTTTTCATATTAAATGTGCATGTCATGTTTTAAATTTGTGTGTGTAAAATGGTTTAAAAATATTAGGTGTTACAATTGAACCAATAAAACAAACAATTATTTATTTGCATGAACATTATTAAATTATTAAATCATAGATTCGATTTTGTCCATAAAATAGTAAAAGACCAAAAAAATTTCCACAAGATGTCCTAACTCGTTAAAATTATGCATTTGAATTAATTAACGAGTCATACGCATATAAAGATTTATTATGCTCATTTATTTCCACTAATGTGACAAATTAATTTATATCCACAACATTGGAATATTTGTAAAAAAATTTAACGATGCAACATATGTTTTAACATGTCATTTATTTTTGACTCAATGTATTAATATTGTTAATGTATTTAAAAAGTATATAAATGATGTTATTTTGCATGATGTTATATTTGTCATACCACATAAGCAGTTATCTTATTTTAAAATAATTTCTTTAATTAATTTTGTATGTTGTGTTCTTGATCCTAAGTGTAGAATTATAATGTTACATGAATATATGCAAATTTATCATGAGTATTTTGATATTGAGGATGTTAATATTGATTCAATTGTAAATGAAGTTAGAAGAAATATTTGTGATCTATTTAATGAATTTAGTAATTTATATAATATTTCTACTTCCACTAGTTCTAATCATGAAGAGGTTGAACTGGAAAGTGTGAGAATGAGTGATTGTTAGATGTTAAAAAGTCATAAAAAAACTCCGATCATCTACCAGTTTACCTGAACTTAACATTTATCTAACAACAGATTTTGAGTTTAGTAATAGTAAAACAGGTAAAGAGTTTCATATTTTTGAACAGTGGAGTTGCCATCAAAACACTTATCATGTCATTGACCAAATTGCAAAACAAAATTTTGCATATCAAATTTCAACAGTTGCTATTGAACAAGCATTTAGTTCGTGAGATAATATTTTGGACGAGACACGATTAAGTTTAGCTCTTGAATCAATTGAAGTTCAAATATATGTCGCCGATTGGACCAAAACGACCCTAAAACAACAAGAATTTGAAAAAGAAGGATACGATGAATAATTAACTTTTACAACCGAATGAACTATTAACACATCCGACACTAGCGGTTTGGATTAAATAAGGTAAAAAAAAATATTCAACAAATTTAAAAGATAAGAGAAACTACGTAGGCTTTGATTCCTCTAAACTCCAAGATAATACGTGTGCAACTTAATTAATAGTAAAAAAAAAATTAAGTTCAAGCCAATTTATTATTTTTAATATTCTTTTCTTTTTTTTTTCAAATTTATCTTGAATATTTTTTAAAATTACAAATAAATAGTCCACTTATAAATTTTTAACATTATTACTTTCATTTTTTTTTCACATTTAGCTTAAATAATTTTTAAAATTAAAACTAAATATTCCACTTAATTTTTCTTTAATTTATTACTTTTAAATATTTCTCAAATTTAACTTAAATATTTATTATTTCTTCTATCGTTATTCTAACTTAAATTTTTTTTTCAATTTGTACAATTTATATAAATAATACACTATTTTAACTTTAATTGTATTTCTTTAACTCATTAATTATTTTCAATTATTAAATTTAATTTTAATTTTACATTAAATAAATAAAAAATTTGAACCAGCCAAACCAGGACGGAATCAACTAGTTCGAAAGCGACCTAGAACTATCCCCTTGCCGATTCCGGTCCAATTCAAATTTTTTGAACCGTGGAACCGCTGGTTCAAATAAAAGGCTTCAGGTATAGTGAAGAACTGATGGAATGGATCAAGGCAAAATCAAGGCCTTTTATTACGAAAGAAAACTAGACAACACCTTCCTTTCCAACTCTACAAGGACAAAATCAACAACAGGACCAAGCCACAGCTCAAAACATCTTTTGCAAAGGGCAACAAATAGTGCACCAAACACCAGAGGCACACCAATCCTTAAAATTGCATCTTTTGTTCTTTGCACAAGATCTTATTTTTCAGGTTGAACGCTGAAGATATGCAATCTAAACCTAGAATCCAGAAACAAATAGCATCTCATTTCCACATCAGTTTTTACAAGAGTACCAAAAAACATTAATAGAATAATGTTTACATTCTCCATTTGGCACACATTAAAATATTTTGCCCTTCACCATCACAGTTTTTTCATTTTTTTCTAATAAAAACAATTACACTTCTCTTGCAGGCCATGTAGCTTGAGCTGACATAATAATCCCCACAATCACTCCAAACAACCCAAGTGCACTGCCAAAGATTTCAATCACAAGAATTTTCACGAAAAGTGAGGAGTTTTGAGCATCAGAGAGTGCACAGCTGCTTCCAATTATTCCTACACATAACCTGTTGCCAAAATATAAGTCATAACATGCTGAGTCAAACATATACAACAATCTTCTAAATGTTTGAAGGGATTACTTTCTCAGAAGATATATACAAGTATGAGAATGCGTACCCACAGAAAAGGTTTGCAAAACCAACAATGATCCCAGAGGCAAATATTGCATATCCAGCTCTAAGGGACTCAGGGGCATATATCTGTGAAGCAGGAACACTCTCTAATTTTGTTTGCAGAATAATCGCCACAATAACACCATATATAGCAACAGCCTCACAAAAGATTACACTGAGAAAAGCAAGCAATTCAACCAAATTAACACTGGCAACCCTTGTATTCAAAATTTAAAACTGCATAAAGACAGACAAATTAAAGTTATAATGATATCCCCTGCTACAAAGCTTCAAAGTTAAGATAATTGCATATTTTGCAGTTGCAAGCATGAATAAAAAACGTTACAACTAGAGGCACTCTTGAGTCCGGACTAAGCAAAAGAGAACAGTAAATATTTCATGGACAGAAATACCAACGAACATGCATGTCAAGGCATTCATTAAACGCATTATTTTTTTTTCCCATCATAACCATCTAAATCCTTTCCATCTCCAAAGATACTGGCAACTCCTTCATTCTCAGAGTTATGATTATGATAAGAGGCTACTGAATAATTAGGTAGAGATTCACTTCAACCTTCACAAGTAACAGCGAAAAGATCCACAACTTTAATAGACTGTCAGGATGATGTATTTCAATAATTCAAAAAATAGTACGATTGAACATCAGATATCAGTAAGGATTTGGATTAATTATAAAACAAAGCATCAATTAATCCAAAACAAAAAGGCAGATTAAACATAAAATTCAAAATTTTAACTCTTAGGTTAACATACCTAAAAATGCTACTGAAAAAGCTAAGCTTTATTACCTGATAAGATTTTTAGAAGTGATGCGAGGAGCTTTGATTGCAGCTCCGATCAAACTGCTTCCAGTTATGTAAATCCCCCTGTCAAGACCAATTATATAAACCTATCTTTTAGAAAGGATTAAAATTGACAAGCCTATAGGATTAAAATTGACAAGCCTATGTACATAGGGATATGTAATTGTGTTCAGGAAGGTACCAAGCGGCGCCGAGGACTGAGACACCGATAGCCACGGCGATGCCGACGGCAGAGAATGTGTAGGGAGAGATCGACACCAACGCACGTGACCAAGAGCTTGGATCTCCCACCGTGGCGGACCCTGACATTGCTTCTTCTTTGATTATGATTCTGCTTCTCCACTTTGATGTTAAAGTTATCAGATGGGTGGGATTTGCAAGATATCGGAGGTTCTCCGATCTGGCTTCGCGATTTTGTCAAGGGAAAGCAAGGTGCTGGAGATATAACACGAGATACTCGCGCGTGCGAAAAGAAAAGCAAAAGACCTCAAATTGTCATGAGCAAAACGGTATCGTATACTTATGAACGCTGGTGTGTAATACGGCGCCGTTTCACTAGAAGAAAGTACAATACCCGCACCCGCAAATTGCTGTCACGTTGATCATGTTATGTTTAAACTAAGATAACATATGGATCATATTATACTGTACATATAAAAGTAGAAATAGAATAATAAATAAATTTACTAAAAAATTAGTATAATTATATTAGTTAATTGGATAAATATTATAATTTAATAATTTAATTTATTAATGAATAATATTAATAATTTATTAATTAGAAATATAATTCTATTAGAATTAGATAACTATATTATATATATAAGATTATTATTATTTATTTAATAATAATGATATATTATTAATTTAATTCATAAATAAAAGCATAAATTCTATTTATGTAAAAAATTTTCATTATTCAAATTTGTTAGATACATGTAATTACCTTATTATTCAATGTCCTATTAGGATTCATATTTGCTTGTAATTTCATCTTACATGTAATAATATATTATCACTAGTAGGCTTATATTAATATCCGTAGGTAGCTTTAAACGACTAATTTTCTACCATTTTGCTAGATTGGACATTTATATTTGTGGTTGTTGATTTAGTAGTCATTTTTTCTGTTTTTACTGAATCCTTGTAACTATTATTACAAAAAAAAATGGAAATATGGATGCTAGAAAAATTTACTAAATAGTTAACATAATTGTATTAGTTAATTTGATTAATTTATTAGTGAAATTGAAAGTGGCAATTAGGACTCTAGACTGAGATATATTTTTTCAGTATATGAAAAAAAAAATCAAGAAAATGGCAGAAATATAAGGTGAAAAGGAAAAAAAATATTTGGTACTAATGAAAATAAACAAAATCATAGGTAAATATAAAAAAAGCATATAAATTTCAGTAAAATATGAAATTTTTTCTAAATAAATTAACAACCAAAATAGAAAAAATAATTAATGAACTAGATAATTTGACATGATATATATATATATATATATATATAAAAGAATCAAATATAATTAATAATCATCTCCATATAAATTTACTATTAATATTCATTAACTTAAATATTAATAAGTTATAAAATAATTAAATAACTTAATAAGTAATAAAAATAATAAAAAATATGTTATAAGTAATAAATATTAAATGAATAAGAACAATCATATTTAAGACGATGAACAATTAAGTTTAGAATGATATATAATTAAAATATAAACATTGAACTTATAAGTGATGAACATGCAATGAACAATCAAATTTGAAACGATAAACAATTAAGTTTATAACGATAAATATTCAAGTTCAAAATGATGAACAATTAAATTCTAATTAATGAACATATAAATTTATCACCAGAATTCACCATATATAATTTATTGTTACTAGAACCATAAAATACTTACTACCTCTATTTTATATATAACTATTAATAATTAAAAAATTAGTAATTTGATGAAATTTGAGATAAATATGTCTTTTTATAATTCACTATCAATAAAATATCATAATAAGATTAAACAAATTAATAAAAAAATGATATAAAAACTAAAAAAGGTGATTAATGATGAGTTAAATATCTAATAATTACATGCAAAACACGTTAATAAAAAATTAGTATATATATATATATATATGCCAAAATTTTTTGTTGCTGTATATAAAAATTTTATGATATATGTATATTTATAAAGATTTAATTGAGAGGGTGTTTGGTTAAAAAAAAAATGGATGGAAATGGGAATGATAAGTGATTCTTATTGTTAATATTTGGTTAGAGAAAAAATTAATGGGAATGAGAATGTGATTCCTTCACCAATAGAAATTACTCATTCCCTTCTCCCTCTTTCATTCCTATGGAAATCAAGTTTAATTAACTAAATATAAATTATAATCATGTTCTTAATTTTTTAATATACTCTTAATTAATGTTTGAAGACATTATAAAAATATACAATTTTAATATTATTATTATTATTATTTAATAATGATAAAATTAAAAGTGTAGTTATTTTAAATAAATAGAATTTATATATAATTTAAGTTTAAATAATTTGAGAATATCTTATATTATTTTGTAAAAATTATATTATCTTATTGTTAATCAATAAATTTACATTTCAAAATAAATATATTTATATAAATATGATAATTTATTCAAACATGTACAAATTGAATTTTATTCTCATTCATTAATAAAAATAAATCAAACAATATGCTAAAATTAATTATTCTCATTTTTATTCTTATTCTCATTCATTTTTATTTATATTTTCATTCTTGAACCAAATGGATCGTAAGATAATATATTTGTATATGAGATTTATTGTGGACACTAAAAAATTAGGTTGTACAAAGCTATTTTGTAGAGAAATTCTTAAGTAATATAATTATATAGTGATATATATTTAATTTATTTATTTTTAACTTCGCATCAACCAATAAAAAAATAAATCAATTAAATATATGTGATTGTATGATTTATCTTCCATTATGATCGAGTAAGGATGCTGGACATACTGCTGAATTATGGGTCTTCCAAATTAATTATGATCATTAATAATCATTATGTCACTCCGATTACTGAAGAATTTAAGAACTGTACACGATCATTTGTCATAAATAAATATATATACATATGTATTTTGTCGTAGTTAGTAGGAATTGCAGCAATTATTATGTAGTATTTGGAGTACTTGCTACTTATAGTCGTAACATGGGCCATCTATTCAACTGGATATATATCAGCGTGTCACGATGCTGAAGACATGAACCCCGCGGACCCAGGTGCACATTCATTCAAGAAAATGAACAAATGATGCTCAGAATAGTCAAGAAACGACTACTTCCATTCATAATATGTAATTATGTTCATCAATAGTGAAAAGTATGGCCAGAAAAAAGATTAATTTTTTATTTATTTCTTAAAGAATTGGCTTAATGTTTGAATCCGACGTACCAACAAACTCACCACTAAAACATTTGTAAGCCAAGTAACCCAACGGGCAGGAGATAGTTCAAGGAATGGGACCCCCGCCGGTCCTGGGGCAGTTGGGGGCTGTTCATCTATTTATTTATTTGTCCATTAATCAGAGATTCATTTTGTCCATTAATTTGATTTCTCCTTAATTTCCCCACCCCCAACCGTTCGGGACTGGATTTTTATGATTCGTTAATGTCTTAGTCACTAACTCGCCACTACTTTGTATGGCTGTATAGGAAAATTCTTATGTGGACCGGTGAAATGACATATATTTAATTTTTTTTAGTTTTATTTTTATATTGAACTAATAAAAATGAAATAATGAAATATATATTATTATTTGATCGATATTAGGACAAAATAACAAAAATAAATCTAATATTCAAAACAAGGGAAATGGAAAATCATCTTCATCCTATGTTTCATACAGTTTCCTTAAAACAAATTCGCCTCATAAACTGGTGTTTAAGATAACCAGCGTTTGTCTCACAGGATACAACATATTTCAAGTAGTTGTTGAACACACAACACCTATTTACAGCGAACTATGAACTTGTCACACTTTCTATCACTTGAGGAGAAGAAGAAAAAAAAAATAAAGAAACTCTTCAATAAGATTCAAAATAAACTGTATTAAACTCTCTATCAATTCAAGTCAAAACTACCTATTTATACTTGATGGAGGAGATTAATTGTAATTAATTTTCTTTAAAAGCTGGCAATAATGCATTTATAACTTTCAAATAATGGTAAAATTAATCTTTAAAATATCAGTAATTGAAATTCCAAAAAATAAGAATCTCAACCATTTTGGAACATAATCTACACATAAGTGTTGCACACACTGCAGGTGTGGATCTACACGAGCGTATCAGTGATCTGGCTGTCCCATATGGATCAATACGGAAGTATTGCCAAATTTTTCAGAAATAAAAAAATAATGTATAAAAAATGGGTTTGTTTAGGAACATGAGATTTTGGGCCGACATTCGTGTACGCAGGTCGCGTACACACGCATTGGTCTATCCCGAATCGTGAATTTGCACCTCATGCACCTGAGTGTGCAAGAGAGAGTTTTTCATTCTAATTTTCTTATGCATCTTAATATATAAAAGTTCAACTTCAATTTTTAGTGATGTGGAATAAATTCCCGCATTCACTTTTCACTTTTAATCTTCTTAGCAAAAAGCTTACTTTAACCTTCAATTTATATTCACGCATTCTCCATTTTGAGCATATGAATATATTAATTCATAATACTCATGTCAAAAAACATACATCCGGGTCTTTCTTCCAAATCGATTTGTGGAACCCATCCGAATTATCCTCTCAAAATGACTCATAATCAAAATTTTTCCAACAATTGGATTAGTATATGATTAATGTAGTAGACTCAGTCTATCTAAAAATTTTTCTGGCTATATATAATTAATTTGGTCTAACGTGGTAAAAGTATGCAGGGATGGAGACCCATGCATCATGATAAAGATGAAATCATGGATGGCTGCTTAATTCAGCACAAGAATTTAATTTTCTGAGGCCACTTGTAATTCATGCGAATTATATATATAATTAACAAATATGGGAAATAATTAAGCCGTAAAGAAAGATGGAGATTAGCGATGTGTGTAGAGTGAGTAGCAATGGACATATAGGCAGTTTCAGAAGTTGGAGAGGCAATACAGCCATGGAAATGTTCTCAAGATCTTCTCGCCATGATCAAGAAGACGATGAAGAAGCTCTGAAATGGGCTGCTTTGGAGAAATTGCCTACTTATTTACGTGTAAAAAGAGGTATACTTAATGCAAAAGAGATTGATATCCATAGCCTTGGATTAGCAGAGAGAAAGAAACTGGTGGAGAGGCTAGTCAAGATTGCTGAAAAGGATAATGAGAAATTCTTGCTCAAGCTTAGAGACCGCATTGAGAGGTTTGTTTCTTCTTTTGGAGATGAAGAATCGAACTTGAATCCTCACTTAAGATGCAACTTTTTCTTTTTCTTTCATTATATATATAAATATATAGAAGATAAAGGATTTGGTTATATATTAAATCATTAATTAATATTTCTTTTCCTTAAAAAATAACAGAGTTGGACTTGATATGCCTACCATTGAAGTGCGATTCGAGCATCTAAATGTTGAAGCACAGGCTTATATTGGAAGTAGAGCATTGCCTACAATCTTCAACTTCTCCACTAACTTATTAGAGGTTTTTCATTACTGTGGACAAGCATATTTAAGCTAATTAAATCAGTACCGTTAAACTAAAGCTTATTCGGTCAAATAACTGGTTATATTCAATATATTCTCTTTTAACTTGAATTTCTTTATCCTTAATCTCATATAATTTATAGCATATCCTTTAAATCTGATATTAATATTAGATTTGAAATTCCTAATATGGTATTTTATTCCTCTCTCTTTTTGAATTCTCCAATTAATATATGGCTCACATCTAACATTTTGTGACCTTTACAAAGGGATTCTTGAATTATCTTCACTTACTCCCCACAAGAAAGAAACCATTACCAATTCTTCATAATGTTAGTGGAATCATCAAGCCTGGAAGGTAAATATGGAAAATTTGTTTGCATCAATTATATCCACTTATTCAATATAATATTAACCAAGTCAGTAGATAATAATGGATTGTGATCGATGAGTTTTGCAGGATGACATTGCTTTTAGGCCCGCCAAGCTCTGGCAAGACTACCGTACTGCTTGCTTTGGCTGGAAAACTCGGTAAAGATTTGAAGGTAATTAAATTTAATTAAATATCAAGTAATCTACTAATTAATTAACAAGCTTGATCTGGGTTTGATCATCTGATAAAATTTGATGCAATTGTAGTTTTCCGGAAAAGTTAAGTATAATGGGCATGGAATGGATGAGTTTGTACCACAAAGAACATCGGCATATATAAGTCAGTATGATCTTCACATTGGAGAAATGACTGTCAGAGAAACTTTGGCTTTTTCTGCAAGATGTCAAGGGGTTGGACCTCGTTATGGTCTGTTGACTCTGTTCATTGCTATCCTTCGAATATTATTAATTTTTTTAAATTCTTTTAATTAGATGTATCAAATTAATTGTTAAAAATATTTTTATACAACAATAAAGGCTTAATTTAATTCATAAATAAATATATATATATATATAACAAATTTATATAAGAATTTTCTCATCATTCTGAGCTATGTTAATTAATCAAAAAAAGTTATTTATCTTACTAAAATTATTGAAATTACGTACGCAGAGATGCTTTCAGAATTATCGAGAAGGGAGAAGGAAGCAAATATCAAACCAGACCCTGATATTGATATCTACATGAAGGTGATTAAGAGGGCCTTTTTCTCTTTTTTTTTTTTTGAGGGATTCATAAAGCGATTCGAATTCGATATCTCATACATTATATCAGTATTATTAAACTGAAATTTCATTGGTGTTTGAAAATTTTTTTAATGACAATATATATATATATATATATATATATATATATATATAAAAGTGAGAATATGAAAATAGGTAAAATGACTGTAAAATACTTATTACTTTTATTTTATATATGACTTTTAATGAATATTTGATATTACTATTGAATGTCTCAAAAATATATTTTGAATTTTTTTATTTAATTGACTGATTTTTTAAACTTTTTTATAAATTGCTTTTTCAAAATTACTTTTAAAAAAATATATATATTTACCTGTTTTTATCTAAAATTAGTTTTCAAAACTAAAAAAAAAAGTTAAAAATACAATTTTTTTTTTCAAAAAGTGTTTTTCCGCAATGCCAAATAAACTTTTAATAATAGATAAATTAGTAATTTGATAAAATTTGAGATGAACATGCACTTCTATATTTTATTATGGATAAAGTACCATAATAAAATGAAATAAATTAATAAAAAATTATTATATAAAAATCAAATAGTGATTAATGATGAATCTAAAATATAATAATTATGTAAAAAACAAGTTAATTAGGAAGATATTTGAGAATATATTTTAGAAAAATAATACTTGAAAGAGTTTGTATCCATTAAACAAATTGTTTAAGACTTGCAACTATTCAGGCAGCAGCATTGGAAGGGCAAGAAACAAATGTTGTTACAGATTATATTCTCAAGGTAATCAAGAAGAATAAGAAAATTCATATGTATTTAATATTTTTTCTATCAATTTTTTTATTTCTACACATACAATTAATTAATTTACAATTTATCTTTAAAACTTGACAGATTTTGGGACTTGAAATTTGTGCTGATACTATGGTTGGTGATGAAATGATACGAGGCATTTCTGGCGGCCAAAAGAAACGAGTCACAATAGGTAAAAAAAAAAAAAAAATTTATGTCAGTATAATATATGATACTATTTTTATTATTAAAAATAACTTATTTTTAATTAATTTCCGAATTATCGATTGAGATTTCAATTTGAATCTTTAGAATTTCGGTACAAAATTAAGACCATTAATATTAAAATTTATTTCTAAATATATAAACTTTTTTATTTAAATTACGGGTATGCAAAAGTTGGATGAGTTTTGAAAAATTTGTGTAATTAAATTTTTTAAATACAAAAAAGTGCACTAAACTCTTAAAAAATGAAAATATTAGCCAACATAATAAGTGGGGTAATTTGGTAAATTACTTCATGCACCGGCGTGCATGCAGCTGTAGACTTTATGAATGCTCACGCATGAATTTAATTTAAAAAAAATGAGGATGAATTTTTTTATATTCAGTCATGTACGAATGAGCTTTTTAACCTCATATAACTGCATGGTATAATAATCCGGGTAATTTCTTCTAAATAGAAATAGCATAATAGGCCTGTTGCTTCCAAAATCTGGCCCATTTAACACCAGACAAAGCCCATTTGAATCCTCTTCAATCCCGGCCCGGCCCGATTAAACTTGTTGCCATTTCTTCTGCTATTAAATCTAAAATCCCGACGGGATTTTAAATTTTAGAGAAACTATTGAATGTATGTTGCCATTGCAATTGGTACGCAATAACACTTGAAACCGATCGTGAATAATAAGTTTCATCAGTGTCAAAATTGAGTGAAATATGGTCCAGAAATTTGATTTGAGTTTGACGATCATAATGTTCATGAACAATTTTCTTATGATTTCAGAAAATGGAAAAAATTGTGTACTATTCCCCTGAAAGAATTTCTAAAAGTTTACTGGTTTTGTATGAATTGCAGGGGAAATGCTGGTTGGACCAGCAAGAGCACTATTCATGGATGAGATATCAACTGGGTTGGACAGTTCAACAACTTTCCAAATTGTGAACTCGCTCAGACAATCAATCCACATTCTCAATGGAACTGCTCTCATCTCTCTTCTACAGCCAGCACCAGAAACTTATGAGCTTTTTGATGACATAATTCTTCTGTCAGATGGACAAATTGTGTATCAAGGTCCACTAGAAAATGTACTTGAGTTCTTTGAATGCATGGGCTTCAAATGCCCCGAGAGGAAAGGAGTCGCTGACTTCTTGCAAGAAGTAATTTTCTTGGAGATTGCTATTCGTTTTCCCTTAGAAGTTAAGTTTTGATCTTTTTAATGAACTTGCTGAGATTGCTTAGGTAACATCAAGGAAAGATCAAGAGCAGTATTGGGCATGTAAAGATGAGCCTTACAGCTTTGTTTCTGTTAAGGAATTTGCTGAAGCATTTCGATCATTTCACATTGGTCGAAAACTAGGTGATGAACTTGCTACACCATTTGACAAGTCAAAATCCCATCCTTCTGCTCTAACAACTAGCAAGTATGGTATCAGCAAGAAGGAACTCCTAAAAGCTTGCATTTCAAGAGAACTTTTGCTCATGAAGAGGAACTCGTTTGTGTACATTTTCAAAATGATCCAAGTGAGCAGTGGTAGTTAGAATGAAACTTTCAGATTTCTTTTATAAATTCTGGAAGTTTCAAAATGCCAATGAACAAATTAGAATATTGATGCGAGCATATGATTAATTGTTCTTCTGTCTTCCCTTTCAGCTTATTATTATGGCTCTCATATCGATTTCGGTATTTCCGAGAACAGAGATGCACCGTGACACACAAACAGACGCTGCGGTTTATCTTGGTGCTCTTTTCTATGTAGTCGTTACGCTTATGTTCAATGGATTCACAGAGCTTGCGCTGACCATTTTGAAACTCCCTGTCTTCTATAAGCAAAGAGATCTTTTGTTCTACCCCTCATGGGCATATGCTCTGCCCACATGGATTCTCAAAATTCCAATAACCTTTATAGAAGTTGCCTTATGGGTGATCATAACTTATTATGCTATAGGCTTTGATCCAAACATTTGGAGGTACATAAACTATAAATATTGATGATGTTTTCCCTTGATGTTTGACACTAGATTATTTCAGAATTTTACTGAAGTTCTTGATGGCAGTTTTTTCAAGCACTACATGATACTCCTATGCACAAACCAGATGGCATCTGGTCTATTTCGTTTGATGGCTGCACTAGGAAGGAATATAATCGTTGCTAACACTTTTGGATCATTTGCATTACTTGCAATACTAGTGTTGGCTGGATTCATTCTATCACGAGGTAAACTACTCATATTTGTGCAACATAATTTCCATATCTTAGTTATGTATTATGCTACTTTCTGATGCCGAAGACTATATCCTTTTTTTCACCAGATGATGTGCACAAATGGTGGTTGTGGGGTTACTGGGGCTCACCGTTGATGTACGTGCAAAATGCTATATCTGTCAATGAATTTCTTGGAGAGTCATGGAGCCATGTAAGCTTTGCTTCCTTGACTATTTTAATGAGAAAAATAACTGAAATGGGACAGATTTTGAAAATGAATTGATCAAATTGGAGACAATTTAATTTTGTGGAAATGATTGTGTTGCAGCCTGCTCCCTTTTCGACAGAGCCACTAGGTGTTAGTTTACTAAAGTCTCGTGGAATTTTTCCTGAAGCACGTTGGTATTGGATAGGGTTAGGAGCTTTGATAGGATATATTCTTCTTTTCAATTTCTTCTTCACTTTGGCCCTAAAATATCTCGATCGTAAGTATCCATTTGTCATGTTTTCAATTTCGAAAGTTGAGACCAATGATTTGAAACTTGAGCTATTTGCAGCATTTGGGAAGCCTCAGGCAGTAATATCAGAAGAGACCTTAGCTGAGAAAAATGCTAGCAGAAGTGGAGGGTCTATTGAACTATCAACAACGAAAAGAAGCTCTTTTGGTGAGTCATTAGACTTCCCTATTTTTGTTTCTTTTTCTCATTGCTGTAAGCTAAAACATTATGATGAAATGCAGAAAGAGGGGATGAGAGCCAAAGGAGTATCTCGTCAAGTGCACTATCTGCAAGAGTGGGCAGCTTTAGTGAAGCAATTCAGAACAAGAGAAGGGGAATGGTTCTCCCTTTCAAAACCCTTTCCATGGCTTTCAATGAAATAAAATATTCTGTAGACATGCCACAGGTATCTTCTTAGATTCTTTTTGTTTCTTTTATTGGTATACCTTACAATTTATTTTAAGATTTGACAGTTCTTGATAGCTTGGAGTATAATCACTGAATTTTCAATTTGTAAATGGTTCTAGCATTCTAATCTGCCATTACCTTTAACAATCATTCTTTGGCTGCAAATTCAAGAAGATCATGCATGGACATACCATCAATTTTATCACAATATTGCTAAATATGCACAGATTCTTAATTTTTATGTTGCTTTCAGGAGATGAAAGCTCAAGGTGTTCCTGAAGACCGTCTACAACTTCTGAAGGGTATCAGTGGTGCATTTAGGCCAGGAGTCCTAACTGCTCTTATGGGTGTTAGTGGTGCTGGCAAGACCACATTAATGGATGTCTTGGCCGGAAGAAAAACTGGTGGTTATATTGAGGGAAGTATCTCGATATCTGGGTACCCAAAGAAGCAAGAAACTTTTGCTCGCATATCAGGTTACTGTGAGCAAACTGATATCCACTCCCCACATGTTACAGTCTACGAGTCATTGCTGTATTCTGCATGGCTTCGACTACCCTCTGAGGTTGATTCTCATACAAGAAAGGTACATATCAAACAAATTTTTATCTTGATTTTTATATTACAGGAATACAAGATTGCAAATTAATGTAAAGAGACAGAGTAAAAATATAAGAAATTTAGCTGCAGACTTTGTGCTATAGATAATTGATGAGAATAAGGATAATTGATGGACTGCAGATGTTCATTGAGGAAGTTATGGAGCTTGTGGAGCTGACCTCTTTAAAAGGAGCACTTGTAGGATTGCCTGGTGTGGATGGTCTTTCAACTGAGCAACGCAAGAGGCTGACAATTGCTGTCGAGCTTGTTGCTAATCCGTCTATACTTTTCATGGATGAGCCAACCTCTGGCCTTGATGCCAGAGCGGCTGCCATAGTTATGAGAACAGTAAGGAACACAGTAGATACTGGGCGAACTGTGGTATGCACAATACACCAGCCAAGCATTGACATTTTCGATTCTTTTGATGAGGTAAGACTTCATATTTCATGGCCAGAGAACTGTCTGTTCTGGTTTCTATCTTAGAAGCTATTAACCTCTATTGAATGACATGGCAGTTATTTTTATTGCAAAGTGGAGGTGAAGAAATATACGTGGGTCCAATAGGCCACCATTCTTACAATCTCATCAATTATCTTGAGGTTAGTCTTATAGATGCACGGTAAATGATGAACTTATATTAATCTTTCTCCTATCTATTTAGTGTCAGTTAATGACTTTGACTTAAACATTTTAAGGATATTGAAGGAGTTCCTAAGATTAAGGATGGATACAATCCAGCAACTTGGATGTTGGAGATTACTTCAGCAGCACAGGAAGCAGATCTTGGTATTAACTTTGCTAATATCTACAAGAGTTCTGAACTATACAGGTCAGTCACCTGAAGTCAAAAAATGACATTATGGAGATTTTGGTATAAATATAATCAGTAAACTCATTTCTGATAGTCCCAATTGGGAATTTTAGTAAAATTATAAACCACATCTGGTTATAAAGTTTCTAATGTGATTGATATATTGGTGAATAATTCAGGAAAAACAAAGCCTTTATCAAGGAATTAAGCACACCTCAACCAGGTTCTGAGGATTTATACTTCCCTACTCAATACTCACAGCCTTTATTAACGCAATGTATGGCTTGCCTGTGGAAGCAACATTGGTCATACTGGCGAAACCCACCATATACTGCAGTGAAACTCTTGTTCACAACAGTTATCGCTATGATGTTTGGGACTATATTCTGGGATCTTGGCTGTAAAAGGTACATAGAAATGCAAAGCACTATGTAATAAGGCTAAAATTGTTTCCAAGTGACTTTCTAACTTTGTGTGAAATGCTTAATAATTGCAGAAGAAGAGAACAAGATATCTTTAATGCAATAGGTTCCATGTATGTCGCTCTCCTCTTCATTGGAATACAGAATGCTGTCGCAGTGCAGCCAGTTGTAGCAATTGAGAGAACAGTTTTCTATAGAGAAAGAGCAGCTGGAATGTATTCTGCTTTGCCATATGCCTTTGGACAGGTAAAATTGATTTCTTTACCCATTCATCTTCTTTTAGCTGTGATTTCTCTGAATTCGATTCTAATTGTTTGTTGTGCCTTACAGGTTATGATTGAAGTCCCATATGTTGTTATCCAGACTATTATTTATGGAGTTATTGTATATGCCATGATTGGATTTGAATGGACAGCAAGCAAGTTCCTTTGGTATATCTTCTTCATGTTCTTCACCTTCTTATATTTCAGTTTCTATGGAATGATGACTACCGCCATTACACCCAATCACAATATTGCTGCTGTCGTTGCATCTGCTTTCTATGCAATCTGGAACCTATTTTCAGGATTTATTATTCCTCCACCGGTAATTTTCGTCATACCATGTTTTCTTTTTCTCTTAATTTCTTCTTAATCTTAAAGAGTTGATGAGTGAAAAATGCATAATAAATGTTTTATGACAGAGAATTCCTATCTGGTGGAAGTGGTACTGTTGGTCTTGCCCTGTGGCTTGGACCTTGTATGGATTGGTTGCTTCACAATTTGGAGACGTAGAAGATGTGTTAGATACTGGTGAACCAGTTGGACATTTCATAGAGACTTATTTTGGGTTCAGACATGACTTTGTTGGCATTGCTGCTATCGTCCTAATCGGAATCTCTGTGCTCTTCGGATTCATCTTCGCCTTCTGTATCAAAGCATTCAACTTCCAGAAAAGATAACTTCGAGTTACTACGTGTAAATTTATTATCATTACTTCAACTGTAATTAATTTCGATCAAAATCAAGTCTATACATACATACTGTCAAGTGTTTCATGTTAACTATTTGATTAAATCGGATGGGGATGAGACAATAATATCCAAAATTATTGGCAGAGATTCCTTGGGTACGATTGGACTGCAAAGCTCTTGATCATGAAATCAGGCAGCAACGGATGTATTAGTGCAAAGGCCAAAACAAAGATCCTTGGGAAAACAAAAATTTTACCTAACCAACAAATTTTGCTTCCAACTTGCTGCCGCATATGTTACAGTTACTCAATTCTCTAAATATCTAAACTACATTTAAAATTTTGGATTTAGAGAACAAAATCAAATGAAAACAAGAAACGAAGAAGCATTCATCATCATATCAATTGGCTAAACTATCCAAGAAGCTTTGCAACTCCCTCAACCCCTCTGCAGAGAAGCTTCTCTGCACCCTCGCACATGGGGCAAGCAAGTTAGGGGGAGGCTCCGATCTAAAGCAAACCACAACAACCGCCAAATTATCACCACTCTTCCTCTTCAAAGCTTCATCTACCAGATCTTTGCTACACATGACTGGGTCATTGTGTTCCTGAAGCCTACGCCTGGCGAAATCCACAGCATTTTGGCTCCTAAACACATCCCATATTCCATCACAACCTATAATCAGGAATTCATCTTCCTCTGTCAGTTGTGTAGTCATAAGCTCTGGTTCTGCACTAAGTGGCCCATCATCTGTATCTTTCATTCCTTCCATGTGCCAGTCTCCTATGGCACGAGCCACATTAAGTAGGCCATTTAGGTACCCCTCATCACAGACATGTCCCCCAGATGCCTCAATGCGCTTCCTTTCTTTGCAGCAGATTGGTTTGTGATCTCTAGACATTTCAATTGCTTTCCCACGCCGACACAGTACTGCTCGGCAGTCTCCAGCATTTGCCACCACCAGTAACCTGCCATCAGAAACTATCATTAACCAATAGTAAATTACCAGCTTTACATATTTAATTATTTTGAATTGTTAACAAGCTCGCATAAAGTGCCCCCAAAAATGTCACTGGTTGTTATGGATGATTTGACTTGGAAAGCCACCCCAAGGACAAGCCTATACTGATTTAGTCGCCCCTTCTTGTGATCCTTAATCTATCACAGATAGTCGTATTCTAAAAGAAATGTGCCAAAGACAGGTTTTCTCATGGATCTGCACTCGACAGATTTGGGTTCTTCAAAGTCAACTTAGTTTTTGTAGGACTTCCAACTCCAAATTAATGAAAGTGACAAAATAAAGCACCCAAACAAATAACAATTCAACAGGTAGAATGCACCCGTAGGTAGCATTAAAATATCACAATCACTAACTATACTTACTGTAGAAACATTTTAAACCCCAAGATCTGAAAATACAGAGAGGAAAATAGAGCGCGCAAGCAACCAAATCCAAGAGGGCTTTAGGCCAGACCATTAACAATCAAATCATCCAAGAAAAAATTTGTAAAAATAATAAAAATATCTAAGTTAATTCGTGGATACGGTGAAGGCTAACCTCTCAACAACAAGAGCTGCCAGTGCAGTGGTGCCAGAAGCAAGGGCTGCGTCCAGGGAGCAAGCCTCTGCAAAAGCATTGTCAGTTTGTAGAAACGCAGACGTGACAGCCCTCTCAATATCTCTTGGGAAGTTTGCATCTTTAACAATGAATTTCGGCAAATGGTAGCAAGCAAAGTCAGCAGCATGTTTTCCTCCATGCCCATCAAACACCTGAAAATCAATATAAAAGATATTTGATTCTCTAATGTCACATAATCTTGAGACAAATGTCTAAGGCAACACTGCAAATAAAAATACCAGGATCAGTGCCACCGCACCAATACCAGAAAATTTCAAAGAGAAGGATTTAAAAAGTTACAAGCTGAGTCTGTTGATGATAAATTAAGAGTCCTGAAAAGAAGGGAAAATGAATACCCCATAGAAGGCATTGGGCCCATCAACAACACTATTGAGCCCATAGTGACTCATAAAATTGTCAATGCATATATACACATCTTCCATGCTTGAGCGAAAGCCAATGTCAGCCCATGCCCCAGAACGGACAATAGGAATGAAATCGGTGTTATGATTTTCTAACCCAAGCTCAGGTTCAACAGATATATCTGATGTCCTTTTCTTCATCTGCCAAATTTCTAGTCAGTACCAGAACAGAAAGGAACTATAGATGAACAGGAGGTAACTTTGACAAATTTATGCACCCAATTCAAGCAATCGATTGAACAATAAGAAAGTCAATGCTCCAATTCCAGAAACCAAAAGAACAGATCATGTGAATAAAAAAAAGGCAGAGAAATGCATCAAATGAATTAAAGGAAGTAAATGTGACATTAGAAAAGCTATTTGCACTCAGTAGGTTCACTTTGCATCATCAAGCCAAATGAGCAAGCTCTCTAACACAAGCTCAGCAAGAACAAAAAAAACAAGAAGATAAGCATCCAAATCAAGTGTCATTAACCCCCAATGCAGGCATAAACTATAAAAATGTGCATACAAGTAAACCATGCCATGGGAGGTTACTGCCTTATGGCACAACAAGCTCTTCCTACAAAACCTTAGGAAATGAACACACTAAATAATCTCTACCTTCTGTTATATGTTACATTATTAAGAAAAGCACTATGGCTAGAGACCGCTATAAAAAGATGCACAGCTAATTCAGCTCATCTAAAGTCTAAAAAATTTAGAGCCTGTCTGGAATTTTGTGGAATTCATTTGCAATTCTAGGAATTGGGTGTTTGGAATAAATGAATCACTTATTACAATTCTTGAAATTGAATTCATGAAAGTGGCTTATAACTAAAACCAAATTCTAGCAAAATAGGTGGAATTTGCAAATGAATTCCACAAAATGAGCCAAATAAATTTTATTGACAAAAATGTCCTTATTGACTTAAAATTAATTTAACTTTTATTTCTTCTCTTTTCTTATTTCACAAATACAATCTACCTTCTTTCCCTTTCACTATTATCATCTTCTTCTCTCTTCACTTTTGAAGAGAAATTGAACTCTAGAAGCCTTATTAAGCAAAATTTTATCAAATTATATAATATTATAAATAATAATTATTATAACTATAATTATGTTTGAAATGTTTTAATATTGCAAGTGTATATCTAAGCAAAATTAGTTTATTGCTACACATATTTAACCCAAGTATATATTTATGCATATTTATTTCTACCTAGATCTTCATTTTTCTTGAAGTCATTACAAGGGTAATTTAGAAAAATATGTAAATGAATATCAAATTCTGGATTTGTTTCAAACACAATTAAATGGAATTCAATTGAATTTCATCTTAACCCCAGAAAAGGTCAGGCCTTTCACATTGTTCTGTCAAGACAAGTGCATACATTCTTGAAAGTCCGTGCCTTCCACCAATCCCTTTCTATAATTCCCTACTTGGTAACTTTAAACTTGATAATAAAACCCAAAAAAATAGGAGGGGCAGGGGATACAAGTAACAACAGCAAAGATGTTGTATACAAGCAAGCAATTAAATCAATATCATAACATCAAAAAGTAAACTTTAATTATCAAAACTGCTGCCTTTTATGGGTGACATTGTAAAAAGAAATTCAAAATGAGAAAAAAGAACAATTTTTTGAAAGACGAACTTACAAGGGATTGGTGCCGAACAAGCGTCTTCTTACAGGAAACCGAAACATTATACTGTCGACACCCAGCGGGAATAGGGTTAGGAGGCAGATCCTCACTGGAGCTCCCATTCTCCTCAATTCCACAAAAACCTTTGCTTCCTTCCATTTTTCACATCCCTCTTTTCACCAAAAAAACTGCAACTTCAGAATCTCAGACCTTCAAGAAGAATTCCTTTGAACAGACTCACCGAGTCCACCAACGAGTTAACTCAGATTGAAATTCGACGAGTACAGAGAAGAAAACAACTCAGTGAGTCGCTCAATGAGTTGACTAAGCCGAGAAGTTACGAATATAATAGAAGGAAAAATGCGGTACCAACATTTCAATAACGTGTGCACTAAGGCTAGTTTGGGGACTGGTTAGGGTTTCAAGGAGTTGAAAAAGAAGAAAAAGTCGAGATTATCGAGAAAAAAAAAAAAACAAACAAAATGAGGATTTGAAGAATGCAGAAGAAAGACGAAATTGCAGCGATTCACAGTGATCTATAAAGAAACAGGAAGGACAGAGACATGTGGCAGCTAAAAGCTGAATTTCTCACCGGTGGCTTTTAAAGGTAAAGAACTGCAGCAGAGGCAGCTACATCTTGTATAATCAACGATGTCGTTTCGATTTGGCCGCGTGGCGCTTCAGTCACTTCTCCTTTTTCTATTTTTCTTTACGAAGAATATTATCAAAAAGGTTATTTTCATAAGATTTTATTAAATGAAACAGATTGAAATGATGGTGGCCTTTTTGCCCATTAGTATGTGATTTTAATTTAATAATGATAGTTCTTATTTTTATATAATATAATGTGGACCGACATTTAACCATAATTTATGTAGGATGTGGTTGGCATGTGATGGCACATGCTACTTGTGATTTAGATTTTTTGGTACAAATCTTCAATTGTGGACTATTTCTCTAATCAAATATTGTTATGTTAATTTTAAAATTAATGGTATACCTCTCTACCAATGGTGCACTAATTATTATATTTTTAATTTCAACCAGTAATATTGAAATTAAAAATAAAAAATCTGATAGTTTTAAATGCCAGATACGATATATATGCACCGTATAAGTCCTCTTTTAAAAATCTAATAGTTTTAAATGCTAAATGCGATATAGATGCACCACATAAGTTCTCTTTTAAAATTAAGATTGAAATAAATTGCATTTAGCTCAATTCTAAAATTAATTTATCAATAATACATTACCTTAGTTATTATAAAAAATAATTTGTTTAGGAGTTTAATAAAATAAAATAAAAGTATTTGATAAATTAATAGAATAAAATAAAAATAGATGAATAAAATAAATGCATGCAAAAATCATTTTGAGCTTTGTGATGTTGTAGTGCTGTTTGTTTGATTGGTGGCATTTTAGTTAGATTTCATAGTATAATGGGTAAATTATATTATAGACCTATGTTCAAATTATAATATGAACTTCTAATTTATGTCTATGCAGACATAAACCATATTTGTACAAATATAGATTATTTCTATACGGATATAGTTTATATCTATATAGATATAGCATATGGTCGATATTGCAATATAACCATGAGTCCATATTATAAAAATTAACAAATTATTTCATGTATCTAGGTGTATGTAATTATATGGTCAATAAATGCTCACACATGAATCTAATTTTAAAATAAAAAAATGAAAAACAGATTTTTTTTTTTTTTTTACGTTCAGACATGTGCTAATTAGCCTTCTACATTTAGGTGCATAGTATAACAATTCCAAAAAATTGAGTACAATGTATATATGAACGTAAATGATTGGGCTTATTCAGATTTGGGTCCATGGAAAGAGTTTTAAGCCCATCTGGTATTTGGCAAGCCTAATCTAACTAAACATGAGGACAAGCCCAGAAATTAAAAATTTCGAAATTTTTTTGCTTCATCTATTCAAACTAGATTCCCACCAAATAAACTAATTAAAAGCTAAAATATTATCTCTCAAGTTTTAAAAAGAGTTCATGAAAAGTTCTTAGATAAATTTAGTAAATTATGTTATTCGTACATCAATTTAATTACATACATGTCACTTTATGATTATATTAGTCTATTAATAATATAATAAACTGAGTTTATAAAATAATTTCTGATAATTTGTTTGAACTCAAAATTCATGTTAAAATAGAACTTTTTTTTTTTTGGGTACACATCAATAAAAAAAAATGGAGGGAAAATTAAGCTCCATGTAATTAGGGCATGATAGAAAGTGAACCTTAAACTTCTGAGCTTCCTCAAGTAATTGACTCTTTTTCTCTCTCTAAATTAAAACCAAGTCTGTATGCATTTCTTTCTACAATTTTACTTCTTCAACTAAGTCTTCTGCTCTTCAACATTTCCCGAATTTTACATGGCCACCAGCTCTGACCAACTTGAACGAGAAACCTCTCCTGAAACTACTGCTCATAACAATAATTACGACAATGACAGGCCTATCTCCACCACATCAATAACAGCAACAGATTCAGTTCTCACTGAGATTACACACCGACCCACTTCAGACACCCCGGAACAACTAAGCTGCAAGCAAAGGAAGAACAAGAATCCTCCTTTGAGACTAATAATCAAGATAATCCTCAAACGCGTATCGCTTCCACAAATTCAACAGAAGGTAGTAACAAGTATTCAGAAAGCAGAATCTTCTTCCCCCCTACATTTGAAACTAATCACAATGATGATATTGAGTCCCCTATCAGCACCACCACCACTGAGCCACCACCATCATCATCAACACCCACAACAGAAGCAATATCATCTGAGATAGCAGTAGACCAAACCTGTTCGCCACCTCAAATCTCCAACTCAGAAATTTCTTGTATCAAAGATTCTGATAACAACAACAACAATAATAACAACCCTGTCACAGCTTGCGTAGAGGACCCCATTCCCTGTATCCCCTGTAAGATACACAGAGTGTGTCCAGCACCTCGCTTCACCACCTTCCAAAAGCTCACATCCAAACTCCATGAGATCTTCTTCCCCGATGATCCTCTCTACGCTTTCAAGAACCAGTCTTCGCTAAGGGGAATTATTCTTGCAATTGAGTATGTGTACTGTTCCCTATTGCACAATGGATACAAACTTACAATTTTGAGTTCTTCAGATCTGATCTTATTGCTGGTATTACAATTGCAAGCTTGGCAATTCCACAGGCAAGACCATCACATAAAACATTATATCTTTGCTCTCATTTTCTTCACAAATTAATTGTTTTTATATTTCATTATCATCTTTATTTTTTCATGCAGGGCACCAGTTATGCTAAACTCGCATATATGCCTCCTATAACTGGACTATGTGGGTACCATAACCCAATTCTTCATGTATTTGCATACATGAAGTAAATACATTGACTTGATAGAAAAATTAGTCTTATATATGTTACCAGGCCAAACAAAACACTGCTTGGACAAATTCCAGGAACTCAAATATTCCAAAGTCTCAATCGTTATGAGAATGCACCAAGAACACCGTCTTTCCTAATTTTAAGCATTGAATCTCCCATCTTTTTCACCAATTCGTCTTATCTTCAAGAAAGGTTCAATAGCATTTCAGAAAATAATGACAATTTTAGTTGTATCTACTTCTGTCTAACTTCATATACATAAATATTCCTGTTGCAAGATATGGAGATGGACCAGGGATGAACAAGACAGGATTGAAGACAGTGGAGATGCTTTCCTTAGGTGTGTAATCATAGGCATGAGTGGTATGAAATTACTGCCAAATATATATTTGATCAGATAAATAAACCGGATCCATCATAAAACCAACTAATCATAAATATTGACCTAAAATTAGGTTGAGTCTAACTGAAATCTTTTACAAACTGCTGCAGTGACAACCATAGATTCTAGTGGTGTTGATGCTATACTTGAACTTAGAAATACAGTGACCAAACGATCACTTCAGGTAAGGAAAAAACATATGTAAGCTGTGTTGGGAAGAAAACACTTGGTTACACCAGCATCATGATTTGAAATATTATCGATTCAGTGACACAATATCAATCACATATCTCGACAAGAATTGCCTGTATTGAAAATGAAAAACCACACATGCTGACTTAATAATGGTGTTGATTGTGGTCTTGCAGCTTGTTTTAGTAAATCCTGTTGGTTCTGTATTGGAAAAACTTCAAAAGACGAAAGTAATTGAATCATTCACATCCAATGAAATATATGTGACGATTGCAGAAGCAGTAATTGATATATCAGTATCCTGGCGGCCTTGGCCTTGAAACCCCCACCCCCTTCTTTTATTATTTTTTTTCAATACGAAACTCCGAAAAATATCATTAACAAAGCTGATATGAGCCTAGTTAGCCAACTAGATAATCTGAGAGATTTATTGGATTCCTGTTACAATCTAATGATCTATCTATTCTATACTATACTTTTCCCTTCCAATTCCAATAATAACAAGAATATATGATGAACAAATAATAATAATAAGCACATACTGATATGATGAACACATTAGGTAAATTAGATAACAGATCTATTCAGCCTAAAAAATAAATTCACAAATCAAGTGTGATCTTCAGATAGTTTAGCAAGTCTGAAGAAGATCTATGCAGACTCGTGTAAAGGAAAAAGGAAAACTACAATAATTATCTCAATAGTTTAGCAAGTTGAGTGATCTTCTTCAGAGGAAGATTATGATGTGCTGATTGTAGCAAATATGTAAACATTTGAAACTTGTTGTCAGGTAAAACCTGACAATTACTAACTCTAATACTAATTAATAACGTGTATTTCATGATAAAATGACACTTAGATATACTTCGTCAATCTTTAATGACAATCATCAAAATTAACTTAGTTTATTCAAGAAACACTAAACACTCACAATTTACCTGACATGTCATAGTCACAATTTACATGCAATGGCTACACACCTTAAACAGGACTAAACACCAAATAAGCTGACAATTAAAACTCTATGTCGACCAAGGGCAGAAAATAAGTAGTGCAACAAACTAATCTGTCTTGACAATTTCCCTATATAATAAAGAAAATGTAAAAAATACAAATAAACCTAAATCATCGGGAAAATACATGGAAATATCTACCTAGCTGAATGCATTATTCGCTGACATCCTCCCCACAATCATCATCATCAGCATCCTCTTCTTCATCTTTATCATCATGAACTTCCCTTATTTTGGCAATCTCTGCTTGCGCTCTTTCCAAAATTTGCTTCTTCTGCAACTCCAACTCTCTCTGGAATTCCACCCTCATCCTTTCTAATTCCACCATCTGCTTCCTCTTACTACTCTCTATCTTCTCATATATCTTCCCAAATTTATGCACCGAATCTGCCAACACTCTCAACCCCTTCACCTCCTCATTTCCACCAATCTCCTCCCCTTCCTCCTCAGATTCACAAGGACTATCCCTCATCTCATCATTTCCATTTGCACGCTCCAAATACACGTGTGTGTCCATAAAAACATATTCTCCTGAATCTACACCACAAGCTAATCTAAACCCAGAACAACCCCCAAATTCTTGAGACATCAACATATCCATTTTCCTAAAAGACGCCCATTTGCTACCGTTAACACCCTTTGCCTTTTCTTTTTTATATTTTCTCTTCAAAACATCAATCATTTGTTTACACTGAACTTCTGTTCTGTTAATTTCCGATGACTCCGATACTTTCTCCGCAACCATGACCCAGTCCTCGGATCTTAGACTGTTTCTGCCCATTTGCAAGAACTTATCTCCCCACACCTCCAAAAGCACGAATTTTTCATGCTCAGACCAATCCGTAGACGGATTACCGTCTGCTTGGGATAACAGTTTCCCACTTCTCGGAACGAATTCATAATTGGAAACGGAGCTTTTGAGCTTTTGCCTCTTTGCATACCTATCAAAACCGTCATTTTGTTCCTTGAAGTTGTGCACGTACCTTTGAGAGCTATAATCGCCGCCAATGTCGTTTTCGAATTGCTGGTCTTTCTCTTCATCAAATTCTTCGTCGTCGTCGTTGACAAGGTAATCTTGATTGTAATGAGATGGGACTGGATGAGAGTATAACGGGACTCTTCTTGAGCGATTAACAGAATGGGATTTTGGTGGGAACCTAGCATCATCTTCACTATCATCCATTGCAGAGAGATCTGCAAAATTAATCAAACGACAATCGATTATCGTTCGAATAAATTGAGCGACTTTCGCCTTATGGAAGAAAATATAGATTTTCTGAAGAAGACAACAATGAATGCTTTTGTTTGTGAGATTCTGAATTAGAAAATTAGGGGGAATTCGACGAGAACTGAACTGAATATGTACGCTGAGAAAATCCTATTATATCTAGGGTTTTAAAAACTGGGGAAATAATGCGATGCTTTACTGTGCCGTACGAAACCGAACTATAACTACCGCTTGTAATGAGCAAATGACTAGGAATTCATTATACAAACTTAGTACCTTCCAATATTTATTCTGCTTTCAAAATGTAATTAATTTTTCCTTTAGGTATGAACAGTTCATTTATATATTTCTATTTTAATTCCTTAATATTAAATGCTTATAAAAAATTATTAATATTAAATATATTTTTTGGTGAATATATATTTAAATTGTTTTATACTTTGATTAATTTATTATATCTTATGTATTTTTGTTAGTTTTAGTATGATTGTACAAAAATTAACTAAAACGATCTCATCTAATTGGTTCAATTCAATTCAAACAAAAAATAATAATTTGGATGACTTCATTAATGGTTATAGTTTTGAAATTTTTAAAAACTTATTTCTTGGTTTAATTTTGGGTTGAGAAAATATAAATTCATTAAAATCAATATATATATATATATATATACCATATATTAATATTAATAATTTTATAAGATTACAAACTTTTTAATTACCTATTCTTTTAAACATTTTTTTATTTTTTATAGAAAAATATATTAATTTCTAAATTTAGCTTCTTTTTATCGTGCATTTTTTTTAATAGTAATTTATTAAAAAATTTTATCGACTTTATCTATTTTTCATACAAAGAAATTGAGTACTAATTATTTCTATTTATTTTTTAGATATTTTTTTATTTGTTAATACTTTTATTCATTTTACTTGAGTTTTTACACTTTGTAAACAAATTAATAAAAAAAAAGAATAACTATCAATTACAATTTAGTGACTTAATATTTTGTTTAATATTTATAATATTTTAATTTGTTCATTCATTTATTTATCAAACTCACCAAACTATATAAAATCTAATTAGTATTAGTTTAGATATTTTTAATAATATTTAATTAAAAATTAAAATATTTAAGAAAGAATTTATTAAATTGGTTATAAATTTTTAGTATAAATCCAGCTAAGAACACGAGGTACACGTAAGCAAAACCAGAGCAGATTTTCCCTCGAACCTTACAGATGAGATAATTTCAAAAGCCCGCGAGGAAGGAACTTTCGGGGTCCCAAGCTTCCT
This sequence comes from Balakata baccata, assembly GCA_949630135.1. Classification (NCBI taxonomy): domain Eukaryota; kingdom Viridiplantae; phylum Streptophyta; class Magnoliopsida; order Malpighiales; family Euphorbiaceae; genus Balakata; species Balakata baccata. Next base: position 138,390 of record CATIWF010200696.1, read on the forward strand.
ATATATATCGCTTAATCATTACCCTATCCATCAACTTCTCTTACATAATAATCTATTTCTGAATTCGTTTAAGAAATCATCGTAGATTGTGGGTTAAAATGCCTAGCAGATCGACCGGAGCGATCGCGTAGGATTGGGAGCCGGTGGTGCTGCGCAAGTCGAAGCCCAAGGCCCAGGAACTGCGAGATCCGAAGGCGGTGAACCGGGCAATCAGGACCGGTGCGCCGGTCCAAACTATCAAAAAATACGACGTCGGATCCAACAAGCAGCAACGCCGGTGGTGAACGCTGGGAAGTTGGACGAGGGGACGTAGCTTGGATAGAGTGTCGGCGGAGGTGAGGCAGGCGATTCAAAAGGCCCGGCTGGAGAAGAAAGTGAGCCAAGCGGAGCTGGCTAAGCTGATTAACGAGCAGCCCAAGGTGGTTCAGGAGTATGAGAATGGAAAGGCGGTTCCTAACCAGGCCGTTTTGGCGAGGATGGAGAAAGTGCTTGGCTCGAAGCTGAGAGGGAAAATTGGCAAGTAAATCAATAATTGGGTTTCTGTGCTGTACCGGGGTTTTGTGAATCTGAACATCTATGTCGTTTGGCCTGTCAAGGTTAGAAGCTGCGCTTTATTTTCCAAATATTTTTCGTTTGTTGTAGAAAATTGGTTATCTTAGAACATAGCTTTCGCTGCATTAATTGAGCTTGTCATTGTTAACGCGATCCTACTTTTCAAATTAACACAGATTGGTTGATTCAGATTGATAATCACGATCTCTGTTTTGTAATAGGCTTTTTACTTTCAGAATAGGAACGAAATGAAAGGAAATTTTAATCAAAACTAGAATCACATGTATCAAAATCCAGAGCATAAGGGATGATTGGCTGCAGCCTGCAGATTTGAAATTGTTTAAAGCCATGGAGAATTATAAATAGGAGTGACAACAGACTTGACATGGAGATACTTATGAAGAGCTTCCAATCCAAAATCTCTACCAAATCCACTCATCTTATATCCTCCATAAGGACAATCATTATCCATAGCAAGGTAACAATTGATCCAAACAATGCCTGCTTTGATGGATCTTGACACAGTGTTTGCCACATCCAAATTCTTTGTTATAACACCAGCTGCCAACCCATATCTTGTTGCGTTTGCTCTTTTTATTGCCTCATCAATTGTCCTGAAAATTTAATGTTATTTCCCAATAATTTTCTTCATTCACACATATTAACCCTGTAAATGGAATTAATGCAAATACAGTGTACTCACTTGAACTTCATCAGTGACAATACAGGCCCAAAAATTTCTTCTTTGGTTATAAGCATATCCTCCTGACAACATAGTCAAGAACTGTAAGTAAAGTAATTTATGCAATTCTTGAATGATATAATTCTGCATAAACCAAGTTTAGTTTAAACAAGGAAAAATTATATATATATATATATATATTTTTATGAATTAGGTAAAAAAATTTTACTTACATTAACATCAGCAAAAATAGTGGGCTGGAGATAATATCCCTTATTGCTTGAAGGCTTACCCCCTGTTAACAATGTTGCCCCCTCCTTTTTTCCTTGCTCAATGTAATACAGAATTTTTTCAAATTGCCGCTTATCAACCTGCATAGGATTAGTTGGTATTCCATCACTGGCTCGATCAATGAGTAAAATTAGGAACTGTATGAATTATGATATATGGTATTGTCATTAACTATTGAGTGTAGTCACCTGAGGACCAAGCTGAGACTTAGGATCAAAAGGATCGCCAACAACCCAATGCTGTGCCTTCTCCACTAATTTCTTTTCAAATTCATCATAAATTTTTTCCTGAACATAAACTCGTGAACCGGCTACACAGGCTTCTCCCTGAAATTGTGTAAAAAGGCTATCTCATTCTTTGGGTTTTTACTTGAAATGTGAATAAGTTTAAAAGAAATGAAAATTCATGGATTTGCCTTGTTGGTAAGGATTGCTAGGAGAGCAAGATCAGCAGCTGTATCAACATCAGCGTCATCAAATATCAGAAGAGGCGATTTTCCTCCTAATTCAAGTGAAACCTGTTTCAGATTGCTTGTTGCTGCTGCCTGCATTATTTTTTGTCCAACTTCTGTAGATCCAGTAAAACTCACCTGAAAACACCACACCAAATAACTTGATTTTAAGTGAATATTTTATCATATTTTACTTAAACAAATGGTAATAAAGGGCCATTTTATCCTCTGATAACCTTATCAACGTCCATATGAGAAGCGATGGCAGCTCCGGCAGTGGGACCGAACCCAGTAACAACATTGATCACTCCATCAGGAATACCAGCCTGATTGATACACATATACATGTATATATATTAAAATTTAAAAAAAAAAATTAACCCCCTAAAAACCCGGAACAACATGGTAGACGATCGATGAACTAAGTCAATGACAAAATGCCACATAAGTGATATAATTTATTTAAGAACATCTTTGTCATTAACTTCTTCATTATGAATTGGGTCTAAAAAATAAAGGCGTACCAGCTTAGAAAGGTGGGCATAGAAGAGAGAAGAAAGAGGAGTTTGTTCAGCAGGCTTGATGACCATGGTGCAGCCAGCGGCTAAGGCAGGGGCAACCTTCATGAAGAAAATGGCAGTGGGGAAATTCCAGGGGACGATGTGACCAACCACACCAATGGGTTCCAGAAGGGTGTAGCCATGGAGTTCCCTCGACATTTTCAAGACTTGGCCATGGATTTTGTCGGCTGCTCCTGCATAGTAACGTAGAACGCCTGCTGCGTGTGGAATTTCCACGGCTTTTCCCACATTGAACAATTTTCCGGCATCTATAGTATCAAGTGCCGCTAATTCATCTATGTTTTCCTCTATTAAGTCTGCGAATTTCAGCATAATCCTTGCTCTCGCCTGATTAATATTCAATTACAGAATTAGAATTCTTGTAATTAATGGACTTAAAATTTAAATTTCTTGTTTATTTAATGATAATTTAATATCATAAATAATACAATTATAATTTTCTTCTTTCTTTTTTACAATATCACCATAGTAATTTTATCAAACACATATACTTACCGCACCAGACATGCGAGGCCAGGGACCATGATCAAATGCATGGCGAGCAGCTTTGACAGCCAAATCAATATCTTCCTTATCTCCTTCTGCAACTCTTGCGATCACCTCTCCACTTCTTGGATCAATTGTCTCAAAGGTTTTTCCTGTACATTTAAAAAAAAAAAAAAGCCTCCCATAATTTAGTCCTAACTAACTCCTAGCCAATAAACTGTACGCTTTATAATAAAAAAACTAAATACATCTTATTTTAATAATACCAGCTAGATTCTAAAAATACCCTTTTCAACATGACATAAGCTAAGTGAGAAATTTTTGTTATTTTACTATTAACGGATTTTAAGTGAGAAAAAATCTCATAAAAAGAGGAGTGGAAGCAGAGACTTAACGAGATCAAAGAAAGAAAGACCATAAATATACGCCTAACTAGAAAAAGATAACATATTCGTGCCAGAGAGTGCTAAGTTATGAATATGATTGAAGAAACCTGTAATGGAATCAACAAATTCTCCATTAATGAAGAGCTTTCTGAACTTAATGGTAGGAATCTTTGAGAAACACTCATCACAGCTTCCATTAATGACATTACTCGCCATCTCTCTCTCTCTCTCTCTCTTCTGTAATTAATTAAATTTGCAAATTAACTGAATTTGTTTTCGGTCCAAAGCTCGTCAGGTATTTATAGATGCCCAATATTTTTATTGATACAAGTCCATCACAAATTAATTCAATTATATAATTACTTTCCGTCAAAGAATTACATTCCTACTCCTGGGATGAGATATTGTTACTTATTTATAATATTATTAATAAAACTATCAATACCTAACTGGACCTACTAACGATATGTACTTAGACATATGTAAGTTTATTTGAACTTAACGACATAAATCATAATCATGTCAACACGATTAAAAAACATAAATTTTTTTATTATAAACGGATTTTTCCTGCTTAATTTGTTAATACACGATTAAAATTATAGAAAAAATTTACTTATTTTAAAGTCAAACTATATAAAATATTTAAATATATATTATAATATTTATATATAATAAATTTACAAGACATTATGTTAAAATTAAGTGTATTAGTATATTTTATATATAAATAAATATTATATAGCTATTATTTTTATAATTATATTAATATTCGTATATAATTGTATTTTGTATCTTGTATGTATACACAGATAGATATATTTAGTTGACTATATTTAATAGTTTCGTATTATATAACGTGTACATGAGATACAATACAATACGAATTATCAGCGCCAATCAAAAATCAGCCTAATCATACTTTGTTATGTATGTAAAATAATAGTTAATTTGCTTATGTGGCAAAATAGAATTGGTCTAAGCAAATACTATTTAGTATATGACTATTATGCAGCTCCGACCAATTGAATCTTGTAACAAACAGAAAAAATATATATATATTCAACACATATATAATGGAAATTTCTTATTTAACACCACTTTTATTAATTTATCAGCTATAACTTCTTTTATAGACTAACTCCATAATAAGTTGTATAAAAAAAAGAAAATTTTGCTTCATAAATGTGTACAATTGATTTTAAATATTAAAATTTTTAGATGAGCATTGTTAATGCATTTATGAATCCGATTTAGGCAAATTTTTTGAGTAATTTTCCATTCAAAATCTTCTATGAATTTGCCGCTTTATTATATTGACCATTGAGCACATCTATGTAGACTTTTCTGTCTATTATTTGGAAAAGGGAAAAATTTTTAAAAATTACAACTATACCCAATTTTTAAAAGAATTTATTTAAATTGTATGAATCATGGTTGGAAAAATCGGTCCGGCCGGTTTAACTGGAAAAAACCGAAATTTATTCTTAAACCGGACGGTTTTTACCCCTAAAACCAGAAAAAAATAATTCTGTGGAAAAACTGGCAACCCAGTAAATTCAATCGGGAAGCGGCCGGTTTTAACCGGTTTCCGGATTTTTTTAATTTTTTGCAAAAAAAATTAATTATTAAATTTGATCTAATCTAGCCAATTTAACACGTTCAACCAAAAAATTGACACCAAAACTAGATGAGTTAACTATAAACTAATCAAATTGATCAAAATAAATATGTTTTAAATAATTATTTATAAAATAATAAGTTATTTTCATTTTTTCTTTTTTTTCTAGGTGAGATTGTTCACTCATTTTTATGTTTTTTTCTTACTTCTTTTTTATATTACTTTTCTTTTACAATTTAAAAATTCTGGCTGATTGTATTTTCAAGTTATAAATTACTTTTATAACTAATAATTAATTAAATATTTAATTATACAAATATATGAAATATGATTTTTTTTAAATAAAAAAGAGAATATTAGATATGTTATATTATTTTTATACACTAGAAAAGATCTTCAACAACTTATTCTCTATTTTTATTATGTTTGAGACATATTATATTTTATTATATATGAGACATATTATATTTTATAAAAATACTACGTATGCCAGTTTGACCTTAAATCCGTGACTTGCCAACTTTTCCGGTTCATAAACCGAACCGATTTTTACAACCTTAATATTAATATTCGTTTTTGAAACAAATATAACTTCGAAATCACAAAACTGGTTAAACTGATCGAATGAAGTATCTGCCATGAATATGGATTAAATATATTGACCGAACTAAATATATCTAATTATAATTAGATAAGTGGACTAAAGGACTTCCTATTTAATCCAATTAACACTAGTTATTTGATACGGGTCAATCCACCTAAACTCTAATCAGATTTAGATATTAATTTTATACTATCAAAGTTATATTTATTTTAAAAATAAAAATTTTATATAATTTAAATAAAATTTCTTAAAATTAAATGTAATTAAAAAATTCGGTAAAGTTTATGATTTATTTTGTAAGATTCCCTTGGAAAAATAGGTTCCTCCTATAATCAAATTAAACTTATCGGCGTTATAAAATCTGACCAGAGAGTGAACTCGACAAATTGAGTTGTCAGAATTCAGCTGCCAAAGTTGAATTTTTCATTAAAAATTGATTAATAATTTAGTAGTAGAAAAGTCGAATAGGTACTCTGTAATATAAATTTTATTTCCTTGGTGTTGCATACTTTAAATTAAAGTCATGATCAATTCAATTTTCAGCTTAATTGATCAACTCAAACTGTTAATTAATTCAGATAATGATAATAAAAAGTAGACAAAAAAAAAAAAAGGAACTAATTGTTCTTTATTTTATAATTCAATCCCATTAAAAAGAAAAAAAAAATTGCATAGTTGCTCAGTTTCTACTTTTTAGTCTAAATTCGTTTAGAATATTGATGGCTATACAAGTGGGGCAATTTCAATCGGTATACTTATCATAAATTAGTCAAATAGCTAAGGTGAAAGGTATTAGATTTAATATCCAATTCCTATAAAAATTTATTAGTTTTGGTCTTTATATCTTGATGTCTAAAAGGAGGGGTTTTTTTTTTTTTTTTACTATCTACTTAAATAAATAAATAAAAACTTTTATGGGTTAAAACTATAGTTATTTTTGCTAGATTGGACTATCTTATTTTTTTCTCAATCATTCATTATTATGCAATCTAGATGTTAGAGACTAATCTGAATATCATTAAAAAAAATAAAGCGGCTCTCTTGTAAATTTTAAAAATATTTTATATTTAAAATTTAAACTCAGAACTGTAATTTTATTGGTTGGGGGGTTTGGTGAAGTGTAAAAGAAGTTTATTTGACTAGTTAGTTAAAAGAACATATTAATTAATTTGACTCGCTTTTGAGTTTTAAGTTTCGAACCGGTGCCGTTTAGATTGGAGCTTGTTCAATTTATAAGATGAATGAAACTGACTTTTGTCACAAGAGAAGAGGGTGATTAGACCAGCAGCTTTAATTAAGCTATTTGAGGATGCTTCAATTGATGATGGCTGGTGAGTATTGTTTTTTCAAGCACATAAATTATCATTAAAAATTATTCTTTAAATATTACAAAAAAAAAAACTATTTTTTAAAAAAAATAATTGTTTATTATTTTCTTACAAAATAACTTATTATTGGATAATCATAACGAGAAAAATATTTTAAGATAGAACTTCAGTTCCTTACATCTAAATACTTGAATTATTATTATTATCATTATTGGGGTGGGGCACATGCAAAATTACCGAAACGCCAGCCTGATTGTATTATTTAATTGGATTAATTTATTATTTACTAGTTAAATTTATTAGTAAATAGTATTAATAATTCATTAATTAGAAGTTTAGTTCGATTAGGACTAAATAACTATATTTTATATATAAAAAATTGTACAACTAATATTAAAAAAATAAATTAATAAAAAACTATTAGTGACAAACATTATTATTATTTTTACATTTCGTGAATAATTAATTACAAATAAGTGATAATTATAAATAAAACTTCAATATTTAATCCAATTTTTAATTTAATGTCCAATATTTTTTTAAATTCCGTGAATAATACTATTTAAATTTTATGAATTACAAATGAGTGATAATTATAAATAAAACTATAATTTTTCATATAATTTTCAAAAAAACTGACATTGAAGAAGAAATATTTAATATATTTAAAGTTATATAATATATCTAACTTTTATTATTATTATTATTATTATTATTATTATTATTATTATTAAAATATTTGATCATTTGTACTATGATTATTGTTGGCACCTCCTTATATTTTATCTTAACTCTGCCTCTATTCATGTTTATAATTAAGTATGAGAACATTTAAATGAAAAGTTTTGCAATATTAGAATAAAAAAATATTAGAAATATAATTCAATAATTAATTTTTCTTTATCATATACATAACAAGTTAAGTTTTTAAAATTTACATGCATAATAAAATATAATTTTCTTTTATATTAAAATATAAGAATCAAATACAACTAACAAATATTAATATTTAAATTAAATGTGACTTAATTACATGATAATTAAAAGTAACTAAAATTAATTTGTTGGAGATTATTATTATTATTATTAAAAATTACGCACGTGGATGATTAGGAATAGGAAGACATACAAAATAATCGTAATATACTTATATACTACCTCTATTTTATATATGATTCTTAATAATGGACAAATTAGTAATCTTCATATGAGTTATAATACGAATTTAATATCTAATAATTACGTATAAAGCACGTTAATGAAAAATCATAATATCATATCATCATATTATATATAAAAGTAGAAATAAGAGATACAAATTTAAAAAAAATAAAAAATTAATTTAATAAAAAAATATTATGAAAGCACAATAAATAAAATAACAATAGTATATTGTCATTTAAAGTATAACAATAATGGTAAACTAAATCACAACCATGCATGTAACCTATAATATAAATTTTAAAATACTGAGTACAATTTTTATATAATTTAATAATTAATTTATTTTAATCATATACAAAATGAATTAAGTTTTTAAAATTTATTTACATAGTATAATATAATTTACTTTTATATAAATTATAAGAATCAAATATAATTAATAACAATTAATATTTAAATTAAATGTAATTTAATTATATGATAATTAAAAGTAAGTAAAATTAATTTGTTGGACAATATTACTATTATTATTTATTTAATAATAATGTGTCTAATTATTAAAAATCACATGCATTACACGTGAATGGTTGGAAATAGAGAGACAAATAAAATAACCGTAAAGTACTTACTACATCTTCATATATAACTCTTAATAATTGATAAATTAGTATTTTGAGGATGGACAAAATGACTATCAAATACTTACTATCTCTATTTTATATATGATTTTTAATAATAGACAAATTAGTGATCTTCATATGAATTATAATACGAGTCTAACATCAAATAATTATATACAACATAACCAATATAATTATATTAGTTAATAGGTTTAATTTTGTCATTTATGCAACCAACCTAATTGTATTAGTTAATAAGTTTAATTTTGCTATTTAATAATTTAATTTATTAGTGAATAGTATTAATAATTATTATTAATATTTATTTAATAATGATGAATCTAATTATTAAAAACCAAGACACAGTAAAAAAATATAATAAACAACATAATTAATGGGCCAAATAATATGACGTAGTTTTTTTATATATAATATGATAGAAGAATCAAATATACTTAAATATTAGTATTTAAATTAAATATGACTTAATTACATGATAATTACAAGTAACTAAAATTAATTTACTGGATAAAATTAATATTATTATTATTAATTTAATAATAGTGAATTCAATTATTAAAAACTACATGATGATTGGGAATAGTGGCAACAGATAAAATAACTGTAAAATATGTATTGCTTTTATGTTATATATAACTCTTAATAATGAATAAATTAGTAATTTGATAGAATTTGATATAAATATGCACTTGTATATTTCACTATAAATAAAATATCATAATAAAAAGAAATAAATTAATAAAAAAATAAAAAAAATTATATAAAAATCAAATGATGATTAATGATGAATTCAATATCTAATAATCATGTGCAAGTATACCAACTTGATTATATTAGTTAATTGAGTTAATTTTGTTATTTAATAATTTAATTATTAGTGAATAGTATTGACAATCCATTATTCAAATTATTTTATTTTATTTATTTTATTATTTATTAAATTAATTAACTTAAATATTAATGAGTAATAAAATAATTAAATAACTTAATAAGTAATACAAAATAATAAAAATGTGTTATAAGTAATGAACATATAATGAACAATCAAGTTTTAAATGAAAAACAATCATATTCAAGACGATGAATAATTAAGTTCAAAATAATGTACAATTAAAATATAAATATTAAACCTATAAGTGATATACATGCAATGAATAATCAAGTTTAAAACGATGAATAATCAAATTCATAATGATGAACAATAAAGTTCAAAGTGATAAATAATCAAATTCTAATAAAATAAATTTATAAATTCATCACCATAATTTACTATACATAATTTATTATTACTAAAATCGTAAAATACTTATTACCTCTATTTTATATACGACTCTTAGTAATGGACAAATTGACAATTTGATATAATTTGAGATAAATATTGTAACATTCTCGACCGTCCATACATGCATTATCATATACATTTTATTTGAACATGTTCATTTTATAAATATTATTCACATGAAACACATGCATACATATGGATTTTGGCGTGAATGTGTTCACGAGACAAACTTGTCACGGATCGGTTTATCGTAATAAGAGCAAGTTGCATGTGTCAAGTTATAAACTATATAGGAAAGACAAAGTATTGAAAATCAAATAAATAAACGATTAAATTTGAAATAAATGAAATTTGGTATAGTTAAATTAAAGTAGACAATATGACTATATAGTATTTTGGCAAAAAGTACACGTAAATATGTAGAGAAAATAATAATATTAATTAATTATTATTTAAATTAAATAAATAAATAAGAAAAAGGTAAAAAAAATTCAGAAAAGAAAAAAAATGAGGCGGTGGAAAAAAGGCTTAAAGCCTTCAGCTGCCTAATGTTTTGGAATCAGCAAACACTCTCTCCCTTTCATTCTTTCTCCCAAATTTTTCTAGAAAAAAGACCAGGAACAAGACCATCTAAAGGTTAGTTTGTCTCCATAAATTGCTAGTTTTAATTTATGATTAATAGAATATGATTTAGGATGTCCAAATTACTTGCTTTCCCTGGATAAGCTGCTTGATTTTTGTTTTCATGGCATAAACTTAGAGTCCTGTTTTGTTCATGATAAAGACTGATTTTTGAGAAATACAAACATCAAAGTTATAGTTTTATGTCTTAGGTTCATGTTTATATAAATGGTTTTGCAAGATTTTGTGTTTGTGAAAGGATATTGGCATATAATTTTGACTGGTTCGATTGATGAACCTAGTTGAATCACCTTCTGTTTTGATTAATTTTCTATATGATGAATTTGGTATTTGAGGAAACTCTAAACATAAAAGTTGTAGATATATGTGTTATCCATTGCATACTAAATTTAAGGACCAGATTATGGACGAATGTTGAGTTATAGGCAAGAGAGTCATGTCTGTTCCATCTTTGAGCTGCCTGCTTAGTGTCCTATGCAGCTCTAGTCAGTTGTTTGCCAATTTTGAGCTCTTTATGGATATAATCTATAAATGGTCAAAATCTGAAATTTATAGGTACATGTCAGCTAAATTTTGGCACAAATTTCACCTCAATATGTTTTGTATGTTGTGAGTAATGACCTTCACAAGTCAGACTGGTCAGGATGCTAGCCCTATTTCTGACAAGTCACAATTACCCTACCATATGAGGACTTTAGAGGCAAAATAGATAAAAGTTGTCAATATGAAAAATATTCCATTTTAACATATCTATATGTATACAAAGTTTCATTAAAATATGACATACACGTTGTAAGATATGAAAAAGCAAATTTGGTGTCCTAAAACTGCCTAAGGTAAAAAATAAGGCAGAGAACAGAACATGTTTATAAATTGTATAAAATATGCCACAATGGTCCAATTGTTATGAAATTTAGATATGTTATAGTCCTACATGTTAGATTTAATTAGAAATAAGAATCATATAAATTGGATAAGTATAGAAAAAGTTATAAGCTACTGAACAGATGAAGGTCACACTGCCATAATACCAAACCTTAGTTAGTGGTCCTTAAAATGCATATTTCAATTTGTTTAAGTTTCACTAAGTTGATTTAGCAAGCAATTGACCAAGTATACATTCAATTAGGCCCACAACATATTGGAGAGCCCCAAGGAAGTGAAAGACAATAAGTTAGAGGCTCAATATCAAAAGAAAAAGGTGAGTTTAATTTTAAACGATTTCTTTGGTTCGTGCGATTATTACATGCTATGTGTAATGTGATTATTACGTGCTACGTGTAATGTGACTTGATTTGCTTTATTTGAATTACATGATTCCTATGATATGGCCAATGAGACTGTATTGAATGTAAAGTATATGTTTGGATTACATACATAGGTTTTCTTTGTATAAGGTAAAAGTTGACTGAAATGTATAATGATTGTTGCAAATGCATATGCATATGGACTTAAAAGGCGTTGTGACTAGCTAAATAGCATTGAAAAGCAAAAGAAGAGGCCTAACGCCCAAACAAATGTTCAAAAGCAAAAGAAAAGGCCAATGGCCTAACAAATGTGTAAATGTTACAAATGATCAAGCTAGCTAGCAAATGCAAATGTTCACATGAAAACCCGGGACAATATTTGTTTAGCCGGTCACAACAATAAGAAAATGACATAAGCATAAGCAAATGAAATGTTTACATGAATTAATATTATTTATATGCATGTGATATTGATAAATAGAATGACATGTAAAATATGTATGAATGACGATTATTACTTGTAATTGTGATTGACTTGGTACTTTAGAAAGCTTTTGATAATTATCGTAATTAAGTTGCAACTCACCAAATTACATCATCTTTCAAGCAAAGAAGAGAAATTAGCTCATTTTGGAGGTGCATACCATATAAAAGATATGGACAGGTCATCGGCCGAGCCTCACCAATCTCTCTCCTTGCATTTTCTCATATATATAGGGACATATCTTTTATGTTTTGGACTGTATGTATGTATACATATAATATAGTGAATACAAAGTGATGTGATATATATATTTTGTATATAGTGAGGATGTTATACTCTGTTAAATTGTTAAATGCTATAAAGTAATATTGTTATATGATTCAAAAAAAATATGCCTCACTGTAAATAGGATAATGTCGTATTTTATGCAAGACATGATAACATGATTCAAGTATAAGTGATAGCCACAGGTATAAGGTGTTACAAACATGCACTCTTATAATTCATTATCAATAAAATATCATAATAAGATGAAACAAATTAATAAAAACTAAAAAAATTACATACAAATCAAATAGTGATTAATAACAAGTTTAATAATTAATAATCACGTGTAAAACACGTTAATAAAAAACTAGTATGATATAAATATAAAATTAATTTGATGACGAGTTGAATATCTAATAATCACATGCAATGTACATATAACTAGGTTATCATATCGTCCTGGTTCCTTCTTTTTTTGAACTTCTTTTTTCGACTTTTCCTCATGCATGTCAAGGACATTATGTGTTGTGAATTATTTTTGAGCTAATGGGTGTTGATATAGTTTTCGAATTGCAGAATTTGTATTGTCTAAGTTTAATTGATAGCTAACTTAATTATAGGTGAATGAGGTTTTAGACTTTTATAGTGAACAAGGTAAATTCGTGGCTCCAATCGGTGAGATGGTTTCTCTTGCTTATGTAGGATACATGTGTTATTAATCATGCTTAACTAAAGTTCAATGCAAATTAGATGAATGTTTTTGTTGGGCTAATAACTTTTTCAAGGAACCTTCTGGAAAATTTCTATGTTAAAGTAAATCATGTAGTAATTGTGAAAAAGTTGGAATTGGAATACATAACAACCAATTTACAAATGTTTTATTGATCAACTATGTCATCTCAAATTTGTTGGGGAAACTGAAGTTGCCAGTCGGCTGAAATTCCGTGTTAAATCTTGTAAGTACTTAAATAGCCAAGGATATGACTCGTTTCGTTCAATTAATACTTAATACCATTTTTGGCTCCGCCAAGCAAGTTTATACCTACCATTATGTTTTGTAAATAATTTGAAGGAGCTTTATGAATTTTTTAGTGCTCTGCTAGAATAGAAAGAATGAGAGAGGAATGAAATAATAGGAGAAAAAGTAAGGAATACGAGCCAAACAAGCCTTCTTTCTTCCTCTTGGTTGAACATAACATCAAGGGAAAGAAATTGCAAATGTGAGAAATTTTTTTGATAAATTTTAGTTTGGATTCCTCACTGTCACACATGGATATAAAGATTAAAGAAACAGGGACATATATAGATTGATTACAAAAGTTATATTTATTAATATAATAATAAATCAGTAAATTGATTGCTTTCTTTGTGGTTTAAAAACCGGAAACCTGAAACAGATTACGGTTGAAAATGAGAGAAGAATTCTCAATAAGGACAACCCATTTATATAAGAGATTGTAATCCTAAGAAATACAGCTTATATACAGTAAGTACTATGGTTTGAATTATATAGAGTTTTTAATTTTTTTCATTATAAGTTATTTAAAAAATTATAAATTCTTAATAATTTTTATATAGTTTAATAATTAATTTATTTTAATTATATATATAACGAGTTAAATATTTTAAATTTATG
>CATIWF010200931.1:0-32751 GCA_949630135.1 Balakata baccata
ATAATAATAATAATAATAATAATAATAATAATAATAATAATAATAATTTGATATAGTTGTAATTTAAATATTTGTAAATGGGATATGTCATATCCATAATTATGGTTGATAAAATTTATCTCCTTTATTTGAACAACGTCAATGCAAACTTTTTTCCTTTTACAAATATTTTTGTAACTAATTAAAGATTAGACACAGAAAATTTTTTGAATATTGATAAATAAACTGTCCAAGAAATTTTTATGTTTCTATTTTAATTTCAGGTAAAAAATATTATGATTGAAAAGCAATGAAATTTGAATTTTAACATGGTCCTTGAAGAGTCTTATTCAAATCATTATTTATTTTATTTACCAGTTTCAATTTATTATTAAAATAGTCAGGCGATAAATTCTTTTCAAAATGTATTGGTTAGACGATCCAATTATATTTACGAACTGAGCAAAATGTCAACATATGTTATAAATATTAAATTAATTTTTAAAATTTATAATTTTTTTTGGTTTTATAAATCCAGAATTCATGTCAGATAGTTGCATTAAAAGTGTTCAACACATCCGTCCAAATTTTAAAGGTGTTTTATATTCAAAATTTGAACTTGAAACTTCTAATTATAAAGAGAAAGAACTTTTATCGATTTACCTTTTTTTAATGATAATAAGTTGTTAACTTAATTTATAATTAAAGATGTTTTATTTAAATAAAAAATATAAATACCTTTAAATTGTAAATGAGAAGCTGAATAACTTTGGAAGGGGATGTCCTTAAATCAATCAACAGCTTTTCACCTTAGAAAACATTATTTTCCCAACTATATGAATAAAGCATAGGATTAACTCATTAATGCATAATTGGTTGAGGTTGTCTTTCGTCTCTTTTTTTTTTAAGCAATATCTTGAGTTCGAGTTTTGTATATAGAAAAAACATATACTGAAAGAGGTTTATCTCATAATAGATTTAAAATTAACTCAAACCAAATTAATCAAAATTTATAAATTTTTTAAGACCAATTGGTAATAAAAATCATAATCCAATTTGATAAATATTTAAATAAAAATAGAGCATGCGCCCATTGCCGGATCATATGGAACCGACATTATAGTTGAGATCGAAAGTAATGGTGATTAATTAATAAATAAAACAAATAATATAAATTTGTGTCGCATTAGCCGTGCCGTGTTAGCTGGATTTCTGAATTCTTCTCCAAAAATTAATTATCAAAACCAAGACATCAGGAATATTTTTTAGATTTTTCATATATATGAGTATCCAAAGATTTGTGAACTTCAATAATGTATCCAATTACGTTGTCCATGTTCTTGAAAATGTTTAATATTATTTAGATTCTTGGATTATCTTTTGATTAGCAATATTGATGGCAAATTTGGATTAATATTATAATAAAATATGAACCAATAAGTTTAAGTTTTAATTTAATGTATGATTTTGATTTGGTCATTAGAACTGATCTACTATTCAAGTTTATAATTATTAAGTCTAATATTTAAATGGTTGTATTCCGAAATTATCGGACTATATTGACGGCATATCAAGCTTGGCTGCCGACGGCAGAATTATCCGAGGCTCCGAGCCATGAGGTGGGAGTGGATCTAATATTATTCTATTGCAAATTTATATGTAATTATGCTAAGAAAAGATGGCAAGTACTTGAGTGATATGTTAGAAAATTAACGTTCTATTTCTGACTATTAATAAACTTAATTAGGTTATTTGACGATTGTGGTTCAATTGGTAAAAAAGTATTGAATTTATTGAGAAAAGTTTCTAAATTCGATCTCTACTAAATATATATTTGAAAATGATTTAACTGTAACTAAATTTAAATATTGATTAGTTTCAAACGGTAAAACTTACAACAATACATGTAATTTTAAAAAAAAAAACTTAATTAAGCTAGGTTACAAAGTTACTCGTAGTTTAAGTATGATAGTATTTTGTCTCTTCTCACATCGTGCATAATATTCCATTGGACCCACGACAATAAAAATAAGAATGTACATGCACTAAATATCAGATATGTATGGCATGGGTTCCTCGTTTGTGATGTTTGTTCCCCATGTTTCAGCAGATCTAGCACATGTCTACTCTCACAACTGCCACTTCTTTTTATTTTTACTTCTCTATTTAATCTGAAATTTAGATAATGTTGAGTAGAATTTAAAAGGAATGAAAGTATTTTTGTAAGAATTTTAAAATAAGAGTAATTTTATGGTGCATCATGTGTAATTTACACCGGGTGACTTAAAACCATTTGATTATAAAATTTTAATCTTATCCGTTGATAATGAATGGTTGAGATTAAAAGTTGATGATCCAATGATCCTAAAGCATCAAGTGTAATTTATACCGGATGTACCACAGAAGCCCTTTTAAAATAATTCTAAGGTTTAAACTCGAGATTTCTAATTAATTATACCAATTCATCTACACCTTTTTTTACCATTAAAAAATTCTAACACAAATGTTTAATTCTGTTATTTTTTTGCGCGTAATCTTCTTTGCTGTATTTGTTTGAGTCTCCCTTTCTTCTATTTAGGTATCCATGTTGTGTAAATCCTAAGCATAATTAAGAAGAAGTTGACATCATATAAATCAAAATTTTTATCTTTTGGTGGAAAGCTCACCATGATCAAGGCCTGTTTAAACAATCTTCCTATATTTTACTCATCTTTGTTCCATTTGCCCAAATATGTGGGTTCACATATCAATTCTTTTTTCAAGAGTTTCTTTAGAGGTGGTACTTTGGGGGAAAAAAAATATAATATCAAATGGGATATCATACAAAGGCCAAAAAAATATGGGAGGCTTAGGGGTCGACTCCTTGCTTGACAAGAATAATGCTCTGCTTTTTAAGTGGATTTAGCACTTCAGACAAGAAAGCAACAATAACAATTTTTGGGTTCGGGTAATAACTGAAAAGTATAAGATTGACTTTGGTTTTAGTCTTTCTTCTACAGTCTCTTCAAGCTATTTTTCTCCTATTTGGAAAGACATGAAATCTCCAGTCTCTTCCTACTTTCAACAGTGGCATTAAGGCCTTGGCTAATAATGGTGATAGATGTAAGTTTTTGTTGCATATATGGGTTTTTGAAACCCTACTTTCTGAACATTTTTCCAAATTATTTAATATTTCTTTTGATCAAAATGCATATGTCAAGGATGTAGATACTTGAGATGGCCTCAAATGGGAATGTGTTCTCAGATGGAGCAGACGATTTGATCTTGGGAATCACAACAATATAATATTTTACTTAATATGGTTTTAGAATATCATCTCTCCTTACAACTATGATAAATTCATCTGGTCTTATAATCTTAATGGTATTTATTCAATCAAATCTACAGTAGCTATCATGTCCTCTTCTTCCTACATGTCTAGAATTTGGAAATCTCTAATCTCGCCTGAAGTTGAGATCTTCTCTTAGCTTGCTATTCTAAATCGGTTGAATACTAGAGATGCTTTGAGTGCGAAAGGTATTATCCTTGTCAGCAACAATCTCTGCCCATTATGCAATAAGGAGTTGGAATCAGTTGATCATCTGTTAGTCTTATATTCGTTCATCTGGCCCTTGTGGTATAAATTATGTGCTTGGTGGGGTATTTTTTGGGTTCTTCCAAAATCTTTGTATGAACTTTTCAACCAATGAGAGACCCTAGTCATGGGTTCTTTTCAAAAGAAAATTTAGTCATATTATCTTTCATACTACCATATGGTTTATTTGGGGGGAACGTAGTGAAGTGGTTTTCAAGGGGAGTCCTTTAAAATCTGAAAGTCTTTTTTTTGTCATTGGATATAGGTCTGGATTATGGCTACAGACAGTTAGTGATTAAGGTATTTACAGAATCAAGATCTTTTTTTAGGTGTAGATGTTATTAAGCTACATAGATCTTGTGCAAAATTCCATCCCCCCACATCTGGATGGGTTGCTTCTCCCTCATACTTTGTGAGTGAAATATGGACGATTCGTCTCTTGGTAAACCAGGTTCTACTGAGGTTGGAGATATTCTTCGGAATTTAAGGGGCAATATTCTTTATTTATTCTCTCTACCTTATGGAGTGATAGAATCCAATGTTACTAAGGTAGTAGTCATTCAGTATGCTCTTCATATTACAATTGAACATGACTCTTCTCTTTTCCCAGCATTATTTTTGTATATGACTCAACAAATATTGTTGGTTGGCTATCTAATACGAAAAATCCTAAATCTTGGTCCTTGCATAATGAATTGTCTAATTGATATTTTCAAGCAAAGGTTAGGATCTATATTTTTTGTTTATATGAGAAGAGAAAATAACTTTATAGCTGATGCTTTGGCTAAACAGAATGTTTCAATACTTAAAAATTTTATTACTTAGCTATACTCTGACGGTTCCTTCTTTGTCTACTGTGAATTTTATTGGTCTTCTTCCTTCTTTAGGGTGATTTCATCTTTTTATATGTGGAAGATTTGCTAGATGGACATCTTCTTTTAGCTTATGTTTTTTTAGCTATAGCTTGAGGCTTATTCATACTACTAATTGGGGTTTTTTCATCATCATAAGCCTCTTGGTCTTGGTGATATTTCTCCTTCTTTTAATAAAATTTGGCTTATCAAAAAAAAATTATATTGTTTTTTTTTTTTATCAAGAGTATTTTTTGATGGAAAAGACTTCAAAAATTTTTAATTAATTGCACCATCGTTTCTAATTATATATTTTCTTTCCCTTTTATTATATATTGCATACACTATTACATATTCCATTGATTAATTAGTTTTTAATCAAGTAATTAGATCATGACATTATTGATTTAAACTGAGGCATCTCTATCTTTATTTGCGAAATAAATATTAGAAGATTATGTGTATCTACAGATAGAGGTAGTTAATTCAATATTAATTTCGAGATCGAATATCATAAAAAGTTTCTGTCCATCATACAATTCTATTAAGTAGTAGCACATGAATATTTGTCATTGTGTAGGATGAAAAGGGAACATAAAATTATTGTCTTTTCATAATTAATTAAATTCCAAAAAGCACATATTTAATCACATAAGATTATAAAATCCATAAATGGGTAATCAATTCATACTTTATTTATTAGCAATAATTACTTCTTTCATTCCATTATATCTATGGTATAATAAAATAAAATTTATTTCACTCCAATTGACATTTTATATTATAAATAAAAAATAATTTTTTTATCCATATTTTGATTTTGGGATAAGTATTCTTTTTAATAAAAATTTTCTCTATTAATTACTTTTAGTTTTTAAAAAAGAAGATAATATTATATTCATTTTATACCTATAATTCTGCATATTAAATAATATTTTTATTAATCTTTGTAAATCGACAAATATAATGGAACCGAATAAATAAAATCTTAAGTATATTCATGAGCATAGCTCACGCTCTACTCATCCTTTTATTATTTTTTAGTCTTGCCATTCAGACTATTTTAGATTTATATCGGACAAATCTATTAAGAGATAAAATATTTTCTCTTAAATTTTAGAGGTGTTTCATATTTAAAATTGGAATTCAATACTTTTAGTTTTATAACACTTATATTAATTTTGTAGGCCAGTAATAAATAACACCTAGTAAATAGAGATGTTTTTAGAAATGAAGTAAACAGACATAAATACAAACAAAAACGAAATAAATAGGGAAGAAAAGAGACGCCCATGAGCTGGAGCAGGAATCACCGCTGATTGCGGCTAACAGCACCTTGACAAAATCTTGATTACTTAGCCAAAAATTTGAAAAGAAGGCTCAACTATCCTTACTTTAATTACTTAGCTCAAAATGAGTCGCCATCATCTATGCTTATTACTGCTTCACAGCTATGTTTCTAGGCAAGAGGAGGTGGCTTTTTGTTGTTCTTTCTTTCTTAACTATTTAATTCCATTTCCATTCAATATAAAAGAATAAATGAAGTTTTTTTGGATAATAAAAACTTTTACCAAACATACAAATTGGGCTCATTCACTGAAATATTATTTCATTAAGTCCTTAAAATTTTCACTTTTGTTCATTGTATTGTACATTTGTGAGTGTTGTGTAAAAGTTTAAAAATTGAGGGGCACAATCTAATAAAATGTAAAAATTGAAAGGCTATAATATATATTTCTTAAATATTATGATATTTTTAATTAACACTGTTAGCTAGAAAAAATATTTTAAATGGATAAATTGAGGAGAAAATAAAAATTCCAAGAGCTCAATGAGCAAAAATTAGAGGTTCATGATTGATTGAATATAAATTCAATTGAGAGATTTACTTAGATTTTTTACAGTTCAAAGACCAAAATAAAATTTTATTTTTATAAATATAAAATTAATAGTAAAAATTAATATTATTTGTTTTAATGTATAAAGGTGAGTAAACCATGTGTGGAGAATAATTTTATTAGTTAGTATAGCTTTTTTTTTTTTTTCCAATTTGAAGCACAATTTCTGCCTTGAATTCAACCAATTAAGTGATAATATAGCAAAGTGTGGAAAGCCCACTTTGCGCCTTTCCTTGCATTCCAATGATTAAGGAGTGAGTCCCTAAAGCAGATTGGTATGTTATTCTTTCATTTCTTTTAATTTATTTACAACCATCATTTCTTTTCATTTCTTGGTACCGATCTGATAATCAAGATTGTAAAATTTCAAATTCTTTGCATAAAAAGAACTAGGAGAGGAGCACTTATCTCTTTCAAGTCCAAGTATTGTCGTTGTTCTTGTTTAGCTTAGGCCCGACCATAAAAATCAAATACTTATTTTAAAAAACATAATTGAATTAACTAATTATTATTCATACATGTCCACATGATCGTGAAAATATTTGATTAGTGAAAATTCATACGTAATTTTTTGAAATGATTATAAACTATAGAACTTTGAGGATTTCATATGGAGCAGAGATGGTCAGGCTCCAAAATGAGAAAGATAAGCATTTCTTTTTCATTTTTTCAATCATTCAATAATATGGCTTTGCATCGAGACAAATCCATTAAGATAATAAAACACTAGATGAACATTTCAGTACAAATTCCACCAAGCGAAAAGGCAAAACGTGAACAATGAATCACATGATGCTATTCTTGATTCTGCTATTCAAATCATCAACATTTTCTTAGCACAAGTTATAGAGCAATCTTTTAAATCTTTAATACTAATATAAATAAAACATTGAGGGGAATCATACTTGGCATATCATTGAGATGATCAAATCCCAGAAAAATTCCATACTCATTTACTTGATTACGAGGGTATATTGAAGTGAAAGAGCCAAGATATGACGAAGGCAAATACCATGCATGCTAGCAAGAAATTCAGGAACCGATGACCCTGCCAGAAGTTCCGGGTCTCGGCTGTGTGCACAGATGGAACTGCTGTTACTACTGCAGCTTCATTCACCTCATTCCACTGCTCTACGAGTTCGACCTCATTCGGACCAGTAACATTGTGTGCAACCGATCCACAAATTTCACAGGTTCTGCATTTAGACAAAGAAAATCACCCCTATAATTGAACGTAAAGGGAAAAAACCAACCATAACCAAAATCAACACACGGTTGGAAAGAATATCCCTTAAAGGTCAAGCAAGAAAGAACTATGAACATTAGCATCTTAATTTCTTCTCCATGAAATCAGAAAACAAGAACTAAAAGCAACAATACTTCCTGTTTATATATTTTCCATAGTTTATGCAGGTTATGCATCAAAAACGCTTTGCTAAAAAACATAAAAAAGTAAAGATAGTAAAGGTCATTGATGATAAGCATAATGTGCAATCTAAAATAGAATATGAGGTATAAGAAAACACAATGCATAGAGAGTATTTTTCTATGGATTAGGCAAACAATGAGAAATTGTAGTCACAAACAGAATTCATGACTTGTCAATTTTAATTTATTCTGAAATTACATGGAAATTAATAGGCATTGCCTAGTTATGATCCTAAACAAGGAAGGTCCTGAGAATGAAACATGGATATGGTGCAATGCAACACATACAGTTAAGGATGGGCAATTGCCCCCTTAATTTTTTAAAATACATATAATAGTATGCAAATTTATACTATTTTTCATATTTGCCCACCTAAAAAATTATGTTTGCTCTCCTAATTCAGGGTCTTATAAAAAAATAAGTTTGCCCCCCAACTCTGGGGTCTGGCTCTGTCACTGGTCCAATGCTTAAGAAAATTTGCAAGTGGATGATTCTACAGTTGTACCAGGGCATACGGCGCTTGTACCCAATGGATTTACAGTTGCAATGGTGCATGCTCCATATAAAAACTAAATAGGATATACCAAAACAAAAAAAAAAACTGAAATTTTGAATAATTCTTTCCCTCAAATTACTTCATGTAAAGGTTTATTTAGGCTCAGAGTATAATTAACTCAGATGGATTAGCTCCTGAATCTCAGGCTATTTCCATTTTCATACATGTGCATGTAGGCCATTTTTCTGTAACTAATACTTCACCAGGGCACAAGTCCATGAAAACTTCAAATTCAAATTATGGAGACCAATTCATAATATAAATCAGGACAGTAAACAAATGGCTCTCAGATTCTCAGGACAAAAGATTTACAATTGTTGAAAGGTAGAAGTAAATTAGTAGAACCCTAGAAAATTTTGATAGAAAAAAAAAGTTGGAAAAAGAGAAGAATAAGATCGAACAGATATGGCAGCAGCATGGCGAAAAAAGAGCTGCTACAACCTTAAGGTGAATATTTTCCAGGCTGGTGAAAATGAAATGTCTAAATTTACAACTAATGAGTTACGAACACAACTGGGCAAAATTTACTGATCTTCCTCCCACAAATCACAAGATGTGTAAATAAGTCATACAATATCCTCAAATTGGATTTGCTGACAAGAGCAAGGGGTTGCTCACTGTACAACCCACGGAAAAATGCCTGGGGCGAGTCCTCATGCTCACCTTAAGAATTTGAATAAATTCAGATGGGTTAATACTCATTCCCCATCATTTTTACTTTGTATATCTTCCATGCATAAGGTTTTCGAATCCATTGACTATTTACTGGTCAAGAACCTGCATAGATTCTAACTGTGCAAGACTTAAGCCTAAACATACCAAAAAGGAGCTGAAAGTTTTTTTTTTTTTAAAAATACACTGGGAATCAAGAACTGAATTTCGAAAATGTTAACATAAGTTCCCCTAGTGCCATAATGGATTTGCTGACATAAGATACAGAGAAATCCCTACTTGCATTTTGCCACGAAGTTAAGCAAGTATATATATCATTAACAGATAGTTAAGAAAAAAGAACAATCCTTATTGTTCCTATATTATGAGTCCCATGACACACTAGAACTAAAATACTGGTGAGATTTTTCAAAGTTCAAACAGATATGTTTCCCTTGACTTTGGCCACCCAACCAAACTTTAAATTTTCTTTCTTCATTACCCACGCATGTCAAAAGACAACTATATCTAAGATATCCTCACTTTAGACAACAGGACAAACTGGAAGGGTAACCGAGTTTCGTTACTCAAATACATTTTCAAAATACCGGTGCCAGTTACATAAATTAATACCCACAAACAGAAAATGGAACTGCAAACGATCTCATCTATATTTATATCAAGAATATCAGCAAGTGCCAATTATTTTTTACTCTATCAAATGATATCCTTTCTAAGTACCAAACCCCAACTCGAGTTCTGGAGAGAAAATGTGATGCTGAAGGTGAAAACATATGCATTTGTTGGAACAAATTAATTAGAAGAACGATAACAATTGAAGGAATATTTGCATAATTGGAAATAACAGTGGGACAATCAAGTGGTTTCATCTCATGCTTTTTTGTTTTTTAATGTCTTATTCTCTTAATTTAGTGCAAAAGCTGCTTTTGCATCCATTACTCTGTAAAGGGGAGTTTATTCTAAAAAAGATTCCACTAACTAGAGAAAGAAACTAAACAAAATCTATCTTCAACAGCAAAGTCCAAAAACAACTTTAGACAAGAAAAAAGAAAAGACCTTGGACCTCATGGTACAAAGTTTTCTTGCTATTGGAGTACTAACAAGCTATGAAATACGGACACTTCAACTATACAGTGTGTCACATTTCCGATACATTTTCGACACCGACACGAAACGTTCATGGTGTATTTTGTAATTTTCAAAAAATTAGAAGTGCATTTCTTTAAGTTAAAAATACATTTTTTTCTTCTACAAAACATAAAAACTCTGCTTGCCACCAATCATTGCTCAATAAATTTGATTGTATGTCATTTTTGTTAAATTTTATATGAAAATAATAACTTAAATACTATTTTTAGATTTAATTATTTATAAATTTACCTCTATATTTTTAATATTTACACATTTTCTCCATATGTCCATGTCTTAATATTTTTATAAATATCGTTTTCCTCTGCTGCCCTGCTGCATAGCTAACAAGTTGCCTAGGAAAAATAATATGTTTCACACAAATAATTTTCCTCTTTTTACAGTCCCAGCTAATTATCTCATCTACAATCTTATTCATGGTAGTTTCTCTCCACCCTAGAAAATTAGAGCAAAGAAAAAGTGTCGGGCAATATATGTTTTGCCCTGTTATAAAACAAAGGGATAGAGTTAACTGGACAGCAAATGCAGCACTACTTGAGCCACAAAAAATTTAAAAGGTGAACTGACTCAAATAGTTTTCAAATCCCAAATAAAAAGGCTTAAATATAGTCATTATCATTCAAAATTGACATATGCATAACATAAGTAAAAGATCATTTAACAGATTAATACTTCACCCATGAATCATAATACATACTGAAAGCATTAAATGAATCAAATGCTAAGCAAAAATTATTAGAAAAAATATCAATTTTTTCTTTCCTCTCTCATTTGGCTACTTACTTGTTTCCCTTAATCTTGAACCAGGCTTCTGCACACTGCTTATGAGCAGCAGCCAAATCATCTTTGCAAGAACAACCCAACTCAATAGGCAAACCAGCATCCTGATTACCAGCATCCAAGCTCAGATGACAAATCCTGCAATCCTTTTCAACCTTTGCTAAATGTAACTTAATCTCAGGTACTCCACTATCCAGATCCACCTCTGACACAGAGGATCTGCTCTCCTTTATAATCTCACTGCTACAGCCAGACTCACTTGAAGACCTTTGCTCTTCATCATCTGGCTGGCGGGGGTGACTGCCTCCTTCTACATCATTAATATTATCATCATCAACAGCAACAAGAACATGAGGTTTTTGTAAAGGTTCCATTTGTATGACCCGGAAGGTGAATCTTCATGTAATGGGCCTGTAAATAAAAAATCATGGAGACCCACCAAAGGTCTAAAGCAAGCAGCTTTATGTAAGCACTCACACCCTCTGGTGAGCAACTATAGAACAGTATGCATTCATCATACTCTTTTTCTAGCCAGTTACTGTAGAGTGGGAGATCTCTCTTCCCCTTTCCTCTCTCTCTCTCTCTCTCTCTCTCTCCCCCTCTCCGTGTCAGTTTTGAGCAGAATTTGTTGTGGAAAGAGAGAGAAAGATCAACAGAAATAATACAGTATTATGCAGAGCGTAGAAGAAACGATAGTCAAGGAGGATTCCAATCCTTTACTATCTCCTTTTCTTTTTCGTTTTATTTTTTCATTTTCTTTTTTCTGTTTTTGATAATTTGATTGTAAAGCTCGGACCTTTAGTATTTATTCATTGCTAAAGTAACGATTTAAACCTTAATATTGATTATTATGTGCAATTGGATTTAATATTAATTTTGCAATCAAATTAGTTGAAAATTTTATTTTTTGATAATTTTTGTTCTAAAATCTGATAAATTATGAAACTTTTAAAGCACATGTCACAATATTGCTGACAAATTTTTAATTAAAATAATCAAAATATAAAAATTTTGGATTCCATAAGTTAATTTTGAGTTGGGTTGAACAAGCTAGCAACTTTATCGGCCAATACTTTACCCATTTATTTACTAAATAAATTAGTGGTTGGAAAGAGAACATGGACATGATTGAGAGAGAGAGAGATAATTGCTAAAAAGTGAAGGATTAGGGATGATGTGATGTTGAAGTGACCTATTAAATTTAAAACTGTTATTTTTCCTCAGACAACATAGGATAATGTAAGTTCCAAAAGCAGATTTTAATTTGTCCTCTTCAAGCACTTTATTTATTTTGTTGAGTTTGGTATTATTTTTTTCAATTGCATCATGGACCTGTATTTCCCATGCCTTTTATGAGGTGATTTCACTTTTTAAGCTCTAAATTTCCAATGTTGTCCTTACTCTGATAAATATATAAATATAGACTATGTTTGCAAAAGGGTATAATGGACTTTTGGTTATTCATGTGTTTTATAAGGTTGCTTGCTGCTTCTCTTTATGAAAAGATGAGTAAACAGCTTCATGATTGTGCATGATTTTTTAGAAGCCTAACTTTAATATTTACCTTATGTAATTAGGACATTGTCTTAAGTTAACCCTTTTGGTCAAAGATGTAATCAAGAGACAGGTAGGAGAACAGTTGACAGGGGACCAACCCTTTTCCTATAATTTAAGCAACAAGGAGGAGAAAGATCATTACAGGCAGTGGATGGATCAGAGCCGCCCAAATTTTGTTTTACAGTATGATAAACAAAGTGAAAATTGAAAGTGGACCCTTTTTTTTTCTTTTAAAATACATAAGTTAATAAAAAAGTTAGATATTATCAATAAACTTTAATTTACTAATAATAATCTGGTGATCAAAATTGTAAAATTTCAAGTATCAATCTTCAATCGAACTCTTATAATAAAAAAAAAAAAAAAGTAAGATATTAATGAAGCATAACATTCTCATATGGTGATTGATGATGAAAATTTGAGTCTTCCAAATTCTTCATATGGAGAGTTATGACCAGAACAAATGCCTGGTTATACTTGTGTTGTGTATTAATAGTTAGTGAAAAACAGAAAACCTAACACTAGTAAGACATAATATCTTCACATGGTGATGACGAGGAGATTAAGATCCGAGTGTCACGAGCTCTGCACGTGGAAAATTATCACAAGGCCAAATTTCGATTGTGGAACCCAGTTTGCTGATTGGTTCAGTGTACAATTGTCTTGTCTCAGAAAGTCACTTGATTGAACATTTCTGAACTCGTGCACATGGCATGCACCATAGAATTTTCCTTTTCCTTTTCCTTTTCCTAGAGATTTTAACTGAGATCAAGGAAGTACTGGGTCTACATCTTTGCTGTTTAAGAAAATAGGTTAGCTGCAACAATCAGCTGGACTGCTACTTGAACCTGCTATGTGATTGGTTAAACCAAGATGGATAAATAAGCACTAAAATAACTATTATATACAGATTTCATTGCTTAATTGAACCAATTCTGAATACATTTTTCAGAAGCAAATTGTATTAAACAAAATGGCATAATCTCTGCCAATGGATAAGAAGCCTCCTCACTAATTATATTCTTAACTTTGATGGCAAAAGAAAATATTTGTAACAGCATAAGAATTTGATTCTATATTCTCAAAAACCAATATCACAAATGAAAACCGCTTTGAATTAAGCTCAAGCTCTACACTTCAGCTTGCATTGCAAAAGCTTGTGCAGGCATCTGGGTTGTTAAAGTATCTGCCATCAATCCCGTCAATTTGTTCCTTCCTTCGTCACAAGGGATATGGCCATTTCTTAAATTCTGTTCTGGCATTCCCGTTTGTGCGCCAACAGCAGCCCCTTGAGACATTCTGTAATTTACAGCACTGCCTGGTAATCCACTGCTATTATTCTCAAGGCCGCTCTTGATCCATGCAATGTTGTTCAAATCAGTAGCAATAGAAATTAATTCTTGACTTGAGAAAGAAGGCAGTTCCTCATATTCAAAAAACTCAGGCCCCAGCAATGAGCGTTGGGGGTGGCCTCCACTTGTTGTCTTACAACAACCATAACCACATTGCAAAGGAATCATAGGATCAACATGAACATCTTCTAGGAATTTGCAGGCTCCAAAGTCTTTTTTTGGAGCTTGAACCAGAGGGCCTTGAGTTGGAATCGTTCTTGACAGCCCAGAGCAAATTTTTGGGTCACTAGTAGGATTATAAACACTGAATGCACTAACACGTGCCTTTGGGCGAGAAAGGGTAGGATGGATAGGTTCAGCAGAAAACTGAACTATATTTGTTTGAGGAATCTTGTCCATTTGAGCTTTGTCTTCTTGCTGGTTAGGTTGGTCATCTCTCACGACATCCCTTCCTTCTGGAGGCTTGAAAGTGATATCACCAACTGATAGAGTTTCTTCTGATGATGCCTTCGTTTTTTCATGGCTGCCATCGTCAATTATATCACTTGGTCCTGATCTAAACCTTCCTTGGTCCATGCATCTGCGCCTTAGAGTAGAATTCCAGTGATTCTTTATTGCATTATCTGTTCTACCTGGCAGAAGCCTCGCAATTGCTGCCCATTTGTTTCCATGAACAGCATGAGCTGAAATTATAATGCGATCCTCCTCATCTGCCCAATGTATAGCGCATCGATCATATGGACATAAATATTATTGAGTTTAACAGGAAAAAAACCCAAATAGAAATTGACTTTAATAGATAAGAACACAAACATTTGCACTATCTATTTACTAAATGCATAGAGTATATAATGAGGAACAATGTTTAAAACAAGTGTTATATGAAAGAAATTCAGCCAACCAAAGCAAACCAATTTCACAGAAATATTACTCCAGATAATATTGCCAATGAAGTTGTCAAAATTTCACACTTAGACTTCCAGCACTGCAGTTGAATTGTGCAAAGATAATCCTGTCAACTTAGTCATAATAACAGTGTCAACAATGATATTTTCATATAGAAAGCAAATATAAGATTGGAGATGAATAAACAATGTCAAACACAGTGAAAGTGCATAGGAAGTGAAAGAAAGGAACTTCTAATCATAAATCTGATATAAAAGGCCAAACCCTTTCTCATCTTACTATAAGAGGCAAAATAAAAACTGCAAGGCCACTTTTTGCCAATTCTTAAAAAGTATGGATGCCTAAAGATTTCTTGCCTCCTTCCTTTTGGTGTCATCTCTTTAGATTCTCTATTGTTGATTGCCCAACACCAACCCAAGGAAAATACCTCTAATCAAAGTTGGTATTCAAAAATAAGAATTGTGCGGTCACTCACCATTTGCAAGCAACCTCAAGCTTTTCTTTTACTTTCCTTCTCTTTTGTTTGTTCATGAAAACCAAAGAATGCCAACTAACGAATTCATTGAGCAATCTCTCAACTGAACGGCAGTTTTATATGAGCCAAAAAAAAAAAGTAGGAAGAACAGAAAGACTTACCTACTACCTAGTACCTACCTCAATTTGTTACAGTGAGCAGACAGCAATGGCATAAAAATTGCTATACAACGAGGAACGTATATATGGAATTCTGAGATTTTAAAACCTTCCCAACTTTGAATAGTCATGTTCGCAAAGATACATGCACGAACATCATTGTGTTTTTTTTTTAAGGAAAAGCATGAACACCATTCTTGATGCATCACAAAATTTGCATGCACTACTGGATGTTCTAGTGGATGCATTATATGATTGCTAATGCTGCATCATTCACATGCAAAATGGGAAGGATTTCTGATGATTATATAACAGCATATGCTATTTATGACTTGCTAGTGTATAGGTTTATCTCCTCTATCTACATGCTAATGCCAATTACAGACCAACAATAAGGCAATCTTCTTATAAGCTCAGCATCAGTGATGTGATCTGTGCAAGGCCATAACTGAAAAATTATTTCAGATAAATCAGCATAAGTTTCATAAGTCAGGTAGTACAAAGAGAAAAACTGGCAGCTGAAATCCACATTCTAGCCCTATGATACTGCAAATATTAAGCTTAGCAGAAAAAGCATTTTTGAGCTCAACTTTAATAATAACTGACAAAGAAAATCAAGAGAATCAAAAGGGCAAAAAAAAAAAGATGACGAGAACTTGCAATATTGAAGAACATATATAGGTGGGTGGGTGGGTGGGTGTGTGTGTAGTATATACTGTTTTCTTTTGTACAGCAATAATACATACAATACGTTAAGGGAAAAACTTAGCACATTAATGTTTCAACTGGAAAACTCAAACAATTTACAAAGATTCATGTTTGGATACACTATTTCTTAATTGAGAATGCAATAGTTGCATCAAACATTACCAGATATATATACTTTGAAACAGCATGCCAGTAACAACCTAGCTAAAGATTCTATGATAAATTTCTTATTACTGCTTGATTAATTCTGAACTTATATACATGCAAATACAAATAAATTAAAAAGTACATAAAATTGAATGAAATTTTCCCTTGACCAACAAAACTACTTGCAAACAAAGCAAGATCTAAGGCACAGCTATTAAGTGTTAACCCACTGTCTAGATGAAACCTTAGTCTCAGCATAAGCCTCCATTGGAGCCTTTTTCCAAACTGCGGCCTCAGGATTTTTGAATTCAACATGAAGTTTGGCAACTGGAAAGATTCAGGGTACTATTATTGCTAGTCTATAAATGCAAATACAAGTAAACTAACCTGACAAAAAATTCATCAAGAATTTTCCGTTGCCCTACAAACTACTTGCAAGCAGAGCAATGACTTTATCACTTTAGACCAGTGTACATTGCACTTGAAGTTGGAGTTTACCAGGGTTCACTCCCGGAGAGTCACTTTCTAATGCCAAAAGACCACTTGAATGCATATATTTCAAGCTTGTGCTTGCAAGAAGGAAAAAAAAGTGAGAGAGAGAGAGAGAAAGAAAATAAGAAACTACATCTAACAACTCAACAGCTGGAGAATGATCAACCATAACAATTTAATGATTTTTAACCCTCCCTTAGATACTAACTCATCCATTCCACTTTCAGATCATGAAACAATTGTTATAGATCATTCATTCCAGTCATTTGATGGATTAACAAAAATAATCCAAGACTTAAAATTCCAAAACTGAAAAAGAAAGATTTTGCATTCAAACAAAGTCACAGACAACACTGATACAAATAAAATATCAAAATAAAAGTTAAATGAATAATGGAAAATAACAAAGCTAGCATTAATGTTCCAATCCTGAATTGCAAACAAAATAAAATCCAATGAAATTCAAATTCCCAACAACATCAACCGAAAAGGCAAAAAAAAAACCACCCAGAACAGGTACCAGCAAAAACAACAACAATGTACTAACATCAATCAAATAACTAACCCAAAATCCAGCGCCACTAGATCAACCCCATAAAATCCTTCAAAACCCACAAACCCCAAAAACAAAAAAACTGCCCACGTACATAACGGAAAAAAATTCTACTCACCAGTAAAAGACTTGCGCTTTAGACAAGGGTCGAGCTGGTTGCACCATCTTAGCCTACAAGATTTCCCCGACCGACCAGGAATTCCACGGGCGATCAAGCTCCAATTCCTCGCCCCAAACTTACTTACAAGTTGAGTCAAAACAGCGTCTTCCTCCGGAGACCATGGTCCCTTCACTCTACTACTCACAACACCACCACCACCAGTACTCCCACCGCCTCTACACACACCAGCACCACCCAGTTCCACCGACTCAGCTCCACCGCCACCGACTTCCGAGTCGCCCCCAGTCGGCCACTCGGTTTTCTCTTCTTCGGTTATTACCATTGCATCATTAACATCATCAGCTGGGTTTCCCATTTTTTTTAATTTTTTTTGAGTTTTCTTCGAATATTGTATTGTATTTTACCTACCTGCATAACTGCAACTGGGCACAGTAAGGAACAAAATGGCTTTATTGAGGCTAATGTTTCGGATTCTTATTTTCCAATTTTAGACGACAGTTTTTTTCAAATCCCCAACTTGTCCCCTCTCTTTTCCTTAAAACGCTGTCGTTTTGTTGTTTTGTTTCAAAGTCTTGTTATGACTGTGTTGACTTGACTTTGGGTTGAAAGTGGGACCAGGAGGAATGTTATTTAATTCCTTTTTTAGCCCTCAAGTTTGATAGATTTGCTGAAAGATGGCATGGGCAAAGTGTAAATAATGAGAATTTTTTGTTTAAATTATGATGTGAGTGCATTCTGTTATGGTAGGCCAGTGGAACCGCCCAAGACTTTTGAAAGTTTGCGAAAATTATTGGAAACTTAATTTATATGACGGATTTATCCTTATGTTTAGGCCAGCGTGTGTGAAAGTCTGAAAGATGAATTAGAATTGTACCAGAAAAAAAATAAATTAGAATTATAAAATGCAAAAATTACAATTTAAAAATTATATTATTTATTCTATTTATTTTATTTTATTAATATATCATTTCTTTAAAATTTTTATTAGAAAAAATATTAGATTATAATGAAATGACAAAAAAAAATATTATATAGTCCCTAAAATTAACATATTATATCAGTACCTGCAGCAAGTTTAATCTATTATCTGAAGTTTAATATATGTATAACTGTACTAATAATTCTTAAAAATAAATGATTTTTTACTTATAATAAATATTTTAAAATTTAATAAAAAAATTATATAATTTAATAGAGATAAAATAGAAATTATGAATAGCATAAATTTTAAATCTTACAATATGTCGAAAATAAATAATAATTTTTCATTATAAAATTCACCCCATGTTTTTAGTTTTTACTATTTTAACTTTCGTTTTTCCCCCAAACTCCCCAGTACATACTGCAATAACTGACCTTAGCTGCCAATCGATAATCTCCGAATTAGGCTTTGCACTGAGAGAACAGAGGGACAGCGAGAGATATATCAGGAGGAGATGGGGAAAGTTACACTTACAAAGGCGTGACTTTGCATAAGCCAACACATTGGCATACAGTCATCCTAAAGGGGTTTTGCACCGTCATGTGGTGAGTTTTCATTATCTATACGTCTCTCTTCAATCCTAAATCTCAAAAACATGCTTCAATTTTGTTTCTTTGTTCATCAATCTGAGTTATTTTTTCTGTGGCTTTTTAGCTCAATTCTTTCTTTTTCTTTGTTGAAACTTCAACATGCAAGATCAAATACTTCTTTTTCATACCATGGCCTCCACATGCAAACCTTAATTTCATCATTTTCAACTTATAGCCAAGGCACTCCGAGCTCTCCATTCCTTCAAAACTCTTCATCTTGGCTTCATCTAGTTTAGCTTACAATAATTTTTGTCTTAAGAGCTTTTCCTCTAACTACAAGAATTTAACATTTTAGCGACGGAATATTTCGTCGCTAAAAGTATGAAATCCCTTGCTAAATTATTTTAGTGACGGATTAGCAACGGATGTAATTCTTCGCTAAAATGCTCCTCGCAAACATAATAGCAATGGATAATATCCCTCACAAAATTCAGTGACGGAATAGCGATAGACTTATCTGTTACTAATTTTAGGCGTCCAAGTCCATCATTTAAGTCAGCGACAGAACAATCTGTTGCTAAATTAGTTGCAGATTAATGTGTCGCTACTTCTGTTGCGAAATTCAACTGCAACGATAATTATTCAGTTGCTAATCCGTCGCTACTTTTGAATAAATTGTTTTTTTTTTAAATTTGATTTTATATTCCATATTTTAAATAAAAAAAACATTATTTTCTTTTGGAAAATTGAAATGAAATATAATAAATAAAAATTGAAATCCAACTCCATAATACATACAAAGTATGATTCAAGTATATTTTAGTCTACAATTTCGAACATATAAAAGAAAAAAATATACTACTGACAATCCTAATGTTGCTAGTTTTGTTGTTGTTATTGTACTGTATTAGAAAAAGATGTGCCTCGATTTAGAAGTTCTGTAAGAACCTTCCTGATGAGTTGTCGGACATCGGTGTAAAGACCGGAGTTAGTCTCATCCTGCCATGAGCAGCAAACTAATCTCTCCTCATCTAATGTGATTCAAGGGGTTGAATATTTCTAAATTTATTCTAGTTCTATTTACTGAAATAGCAGCACATATGTAGAATAACTAAATGGAACACATATCTGCATGTGAAAAATAAGATATGTATGTGGTTTTCAAGTTCAATTAAACAATGTGTTGAAAAAGAAACATGAAAAACCCTTTTAACAGACCACAATTAAATTTCTTAAGGCTTAAATGCAACAAAATTAAACAATAATTATACATGGTTTTCAAGTTTAATTAAACAATAATACTATATGAATATCTGTTATTTTCATAATTAAGTTTTAAATCAAAATGATTCCTAATTAAATCAGACTATACCTAAGGTGCTACTGATCAAGAACCATGTTTTAATACCAATATTGGAAGGATAAAAATCAAACGCATTAGATCACTTGACGGTCAAGGTAGTATGAACATAGTGAAAGGAATTGAACTTGAAAATGCTATGCAGTAAAGTGAACTCAGGGGACATAGACTGTTAATGTGCCTAATCATAATCATAATAACTAAGATTTGTGGACTTAATAGATTATAATATGATGTAATACGCTAGTATCTCTAATAAGAAAATAATACCATCAATATCATGGTAGGGCTTAGAAGGGTGTGGTCCTCCATTTTCCTTTATTAGACGTTTAATACTACACCCAATTTGCAATTTGGATCCATAAATAAATTTGAATCAACTTGGAAGATTACTTCTGTACATTTCAGACTAGGTAGCTCGTAGCAACTTACCACCCATAAATAAAATCCAAGAAAAATGTATGCCAAGATTCAAACAAGGCATCAACAAAATAAAAAATTACATTAACAAGTTGGATTCACACAGACAAGTGATAGATAATTATATTAACATATCTCCAAAGAATATATGATTGATAATTATATTAACATATATCCCAATAATATATTTTCTATCTAAGGTTATATCTAAAGTTTCCATCCAAGCAAGCCTAGAGCACATAAGATGGATAATATTATGCTTTCTTTCACAATATAAATACAGTTCTCCAAAGAATACCTTACCAAAATCTTGAGTTTCATTTGCTTCGACTCAGTTCCCCTTCAAGCTTCCCTTTCTCTCATTTGTGTTCTCTCTGCTTGCTACAGTCTCCTTTATATCATGTGCAATAGGTCTTGGACAAATTCAGACATCGCTGGCTTGAATTCTGGCTCTGGCTGCATATTAAAAAAATAATGTAAGCTACCCTGCTAACAAGAAATTGACCTATTATAACAGTACGTGCAGCAAGTTCCATAAATGATCTGAAGTGTAACATATCGTACAATTGTACAAGCAATTCTTGAAAAAAAAAATTTAATTAAAGTAAATATTTTAAAATTTAACAAAAAAAAATTATATAATTTAATAAAAATAAAATAGAAATGATGAATCGTATAAATTTTAAATCTTACAATATGTCGAAAATAAATAATAATTTTTCCTTATAACATTCACCCTAAAGAAGAAAGGAAATTTTATAAAAATACTAAAAAAGTACCTTTTTACATTTTTACAGGCGCTGAAAGTTCTTTTCAATTTGATCGAAAATTTTCTAAAATTACAATAGTAGCTAAATCTCAAAATTACCCCAAAATATGTTCAGACGGTATATCTTTGGTATAACTTAGACATATCTTGACTCAATTTTCACCAATAAAGAATACAAAAACAGAATAAGAAAAATTGATTATTAAAAAAGAAAAAAAAATAATAGAATTCAATCAAAATTCAAAACATCACAAATTCTTAAATAAACAGTTTGGTATACCTTTTGGAATACTTTTGGTATAACTTAGGAATATTTCGGGAATACCTTGAGGATATTTTGGATATATCTTGAGAATTCTCGAGAAATTTCATATAAGAAATTTCTTGGGTATACCTTGGGAATTCCTTGAGATTTCTCTAGAAGGAATTTTCCAGGAATACGTTGGATATGCCTTAGAGATACTTTAGTATACCTTTTGGAATTCTATGATAATACATCGGGTATATTTTAGAGATAATTCAGTATACCTTTTGGAATTCCATGAGAATACCTCAGGTATATCTTAAGGGTACTTTAGGAATATTTTAGATATATCTTGGTGAATTTCACCAAAACAAAAATGAAGAACGGATTAAATAACATAATACGATGATATCAAATGACTTATTTAAGTTATAACAACTTAAATTCCTTTAAATTCAGCAGCTAGAAAATAGAGCTCATATTAGTTCAACGAAAAAGCTATAAACAGTTTAAACAAAATAATCACATATTCCTAAAAATTGAAATCCCCAATTTATAAATGAAAGAACATAGAGAATCACATGTTCTTAAAAATTGAACTCTCTAATGCCTTGGGTCTTTGTTTACTCAAGGACGACCACATCTAAAATATTTTAGAAAAATTTAGAAGCTCAAATGAAGGAACCTTCTCTAAAAGCTTTACAGACCTATCGCACAAACATTAAGTTCAAAAAGAAATTATAAAAAATTAAAAAACAGAAAGAACATCTCAATCTTTCCTTTTCAATTGCTAAAACATAAACCAACAAAAGGATCCACAAGATGAATTGTATCCTTCAATTTGTGAAATTCATTCTTGAAAACTTAGAATCCAAACACCAATCCAATTGCGAACACTACCATAATCACGTATGTGCACAGCATGAACATCTTTCCTCCGCATTACATCTTCTCCTCTCACTCAAATTTTTGATTGTGTTTGGATCTGAATTGCAAAGGAAAGAAGAAGGGGAAAAAAGTAAAATTGAAAAAAATAGTAAAAATGAAAAGCAGAGCTGGTAAAGATGAAAAAAAAAACAAAAAGAATAGGAAATCTTGAAAAAAAAAGGTTGAATTTCGGTAATTGATGTAAAATCCTCAAGAAGGAAAAGGAATAAATATAAAATGGATTGTTCACTTAGCTCAGCCCAATAACAACCCCTCTGAAATATGGAGTTTCAATTAGAAAGCTGGACCAATTTTATTGAAAGCTTAAGGCCCAATTATAAATTTAATTGGGCCAATAGTGAAATCTTTTTGTTATTTTAATTTTACTATTTATACAAAATTTTCACGGGAATAATAAATAAAAAATAGATAATATCAAAACATTTTTATTTCATTATTGTAACTATATTTGATTATATTGCTTAACATATAATTATCATTATATTAATATTTAATTTATCATTGTTATAACACAAAAATATAATTAGAATTAGATGCTTTTGTGATGCATCTATTGTTATTATTATTAATATTATTTATATTTTAAAATTTTCTTTTTTATTAAATTTTACATTTAAAGGGTTTGGGTATTGAATGTTGGGAGATTAATTCAGCTCAGGATTTAATACATGAAATTTAGAGTACAAAACAAGTTTTATTAAGATAGAGAACATAGAAAAGAACATGATTTCGCCGAATTCATTGTCATAGGAACGATCTGAATGAGATTGCACTAAAAACTTTTTCCATTTCTGTGACTCAAAATGTTGGAATTTTAAAACCTTATTTTTTTTCTTTATTCCTATCCAACTTTATATAGGGAGTAAAAGTTAGTAACAAAAGAGACTTAGCCCACATAATATAATAATCATGGGTCGTCCATTACACTTATATAATTATCTGACCCACATTAATTATCCACACTAAATTAATTAATGAATTTTTGCCCAAATAAAGAATTGATCAGATTTTTAAGATCCTTTATTTTGTAATATATTTTTATTTTTCAATTAATGAGCCCACAACCATAATTAGATATTAAATATATCTAACAATCTCCCACTTAGGCTAATTAATTGAAAATACAATACAAAAGACTTCTAATTCCCGCTCGGTTCAATAAAATTATTGGTAAAGAATCATGGCAGAAACCATATTATTTAAGAATATGACACCTTCCATTATCACATTTACCAATAATCCTATCAATTATGAGCATAATATGGTAATGTGGCAAAATTAGTCAACACTCACTTTATGATCAAACTTTATGTGTTGATTTTCTTGTCAGTCAGTGATTTCTTATTTCAATGCAACATAAGTACGTATAAGAAATCTTTTATGACTTCAAATGAAGTCTGTGTATGTCTTAAAAACTTTATATCATACGATTCTTTATATGTCATAAGACATACAATCAAGACTATAAACTTTAATGCCTCAAGTCTTTGCTTAAGACGACACTAATCTTAATATTTTAATTTATCATATGTAATATACATTACATTATATTTTCCAATGAAAATACAATATTTAATATTTTCCCACGAAAATACAATATCAAATATTTTCCAACGAAAATATATACATACTGCATTGATGATCATCAATTTATAAAGTACATTATACCAATGTATAAAGTACAAACCAAAATACATAGAGCAACAAGAAAGCCTTCCACTAATCTAAGGTATTAAAAGTCGACTTTAGACCTATACTTATTACATATCTCTGAAAAACAATTGGTTGAATACCCTTAGTAAAAGGATCAGCTATCATATCATCTGTATCGATATGCTCTATTTCAACGTCATCCTTCTTTACTAGCTCTTTTAATGTCAAATATTTGACTTTCATATGCTTAGATCTAGTGATATTCTTGTTGTTTTTCGCAAACAACACAACCGATAAATTATCACAATACAACTTTATGGGTCTATCAATAAAATCAACAATTGACATTTCTGCAATAAAATTTCGTAGCCAAACAGCCTATATAGCTGCACCTTTAAATACAAAAGTATAGCCTATTTTGTTTAATTCAGATACTGATATCAAGTTCTGCCTAAATGACAGTATGTACAAAATATTTTTCAAAAAGAATTCAAAATCAGTGTTTAGATTCAAACAGACACTATTTACAAAAATAACTTCTACTGTATCATTGTTGCCAACTGTGAGCACTAGTTCTTCTTTATTTGGTGTCCTCTTATTTATGAACTCCTGCAATGTAAATGCAAAATGTTTAGTCACTCCACTATCAAGCCACCAAGAACTAATGGCATCAACCAAATTGGATTCACAAACAATAAGATCAAAAGAGTTACCTGCAAGCTCATGCTTTTCTAACAAAGGTTTATATTTTAGACAATCCTACTTTTTATGACCTTTCTTTTTATAAAAGAAACATTTAAGTTGTCTTTTTATAAAACCTTTATCAACACCCAAAGCACCAAATCGGGTAAATTCTTTATCAAAACTAGAAGCATTAAGTTTAGCTTTCTTACATTTTCTTTTTTTTTTCCACTGAGGACCTGATACAAGAAGTGCGGTATTAACCTAATCCGTCTTTAGCTTCTCTTTCTCAGCTACACATATGACAATAAAAGCATTAACTGTCCATGAATCCTCCCTTGAGTTATATGCAGTAATAAGCGTCACAAACTCTTGTGGTAAAGTATTGAGAGCTTGATGCACAATACAAGTATCAAGCAAAATTATGTCAAGGTTCTTTAGCTTATTCTGTATATGGACCATGGTGGGAATGTATTCCCTGACACTTTCTACTCCGTTATACTTCATGAAGTACAGCTGCTTCAAAAGGTTACCAATTTCAGCATTGATGGATACCTTATAACGCTAAGAAACTGCAGTCGGAAACTCTTTTGCTATATGAATCTTTGGCAAACCACTCAACAGGTGCTCTAGAATTTACCTTTTTATGGTCAAATAACACATGCGGTTCATTTTGTACCATGTTGAATGCAGCTCCTTATCAACTACTGAACTCTCAGCAGTCAGGTCAGTTGGCTTAGGAGTTGTCATAGCAATATCAATATCTGCCAACTCCATAGCCAAATCCACGTCTCGCTTCCATGATTTATAATTAGTGTCAATCAATATTTCAATAGTAATTGTATTATTGTTAACTGAGAATGTGACTAAAAAAATCAACAATATAACAATTTAGCTTAAGGTAATAATAATACTCAAAGCCATAAAAGAGTAGTAATCCAAGAATTGCAGCGCTCATTATATAAACACATTTGGGTAGAATATATAATATGCAATAGAAAATTTTAATATAAGCACGATTTGAGAATTTACCAAATACTTGCAAATTTACTACCTTTGGATGTATATACCACTTGTACCAGCTCATTCCCAATCATATATCTTATATTTCACATCTCCAAATTTAATTTATAATAAACACCTTTGAACTGAATAATTATAAATTAAATTTGAAATATCCCTAAAATATATAAGACCGAATATTTCTTAAAATTTCAGCTAAAAATGCTGTTTTGGCGACAATATTTCAACTGATTTTAAAAGAAATTCTTATACCGGGATACACCTTATTTATTGCCTTAAAATAACTTAATAACATAATTTTCATTCCTTATGAACGTGGGGCTAAATGTCCTGAAACATTATGTTCACAATAATTTAATCAGTTATATTGTTAATTTTAATCAAGAAAAATTAATTTCCAGATGTGTCAATTTTATACTCATGCATAAATTAAATATCATAAGATAAAAAATAATTTATCTCTTAAAATATCACAATTTTTCTTAAATATGGCTTTTAAAAATTAATTTAGAATTTTATAAATTAATTCAGGTCAAAATCGAACCAAAAAAGGCCTCCAAAAGTGAAAAATAACCATATAGGGACTTAATTAAAAATTTTAAAATCTTTAGGGGCAAAACTTGAAAAATTCAAAAAAGTAGGGGCAGAAACTCAAAAAAAAGAAAGTGGGCAGGTGGAGCGCACGTGCTCTGCACGCGCCCGATGCAGCAGTACGCGCCGCCAACGATGTGCCAATGTGCATCTTTGGCGCTTGCAATACACGCTCCAGACAAACTCCCTTCGCCACCCAGTGCACATTCACGCGCGCACCTGGTGCGTGCACTCATCCTTCTCTCCCGACTTCGTTCTGCAATTTTTTTGTGAAAATTTTTGCAAAATTCATGGCCAAAATCTCATTTTCACTCCAAAACTCAATTAAACTCAAATTTTTCTCCTTAACTCAATAAGAAACACATAAAAATGGCTCTACAAATATGTGATTTGGCTCTGATACTACTTATTGGAAGATTAATTCAGCCCAGGATCTAATATATAAAATTTGGAGCACAAAATAAGTTTAATCGAGATAGAGGACATAGAAAAAAATCTGATTTCGCCGAATTCATCATCACATGAACGATCTGAATGAAATTGCACTAAGAACTTCTCTCATTTCTATGACTCAAAATGATGGAATTCTAAAACCTTTTTTTTTTATCTTTATTCAACTTTATATAAAGGGTGAGAGTTAGTAACAAGAGAGACTTAGCTTACATAATATAATAATCATGGGTCGTCCATCACACCAATATTATTATCTAGCCCACATTAATTATCCACATTAAATTAATTAATGAAGTCTTACCTAAATAAAAAATTGATTTTGTAATATATCCTTATTTCTTAATTAACGAGCCTATAATCATA
Source organism: Balakata baccata (assembly GCA_949630135.1). NCBI lineage: Eukaryota > Viridiplantae > Streptophyta > Magnoliopsida > Malpighiales > Euphorbiaceae > Balakata > Balakata baccata. The sequence goes on from CATIWF010200931.1 coordinate 27,375, forward strand.
ATTAGATATTAAATATATCTAACTTTGAATTTATGACTCACCTTATCTATGAGTATTCCATATGTATATATACCAAACCAATTGAGCTAGTGTCAATAATATTAATTATTTTTCTTCTAACAATTATTTATCCCTTCAATTATATATTGCCCTCTTTAATGTTGTTCTCCCGTAGGCTCATACTAAACAAAACTTGTAATAAGAAATTAGATCAAAATAGAGCAACTCAAACATGAAACCAACTGCTAGCATTCAACAAGTATTGGGGAAACAGTAAGAAAAGAAAGAAAAAGGAAACCAAGAGGAATAAGGGGAAAAACAATAATAGTGCAAGTCCACATCATCCTTTCAAAAATTCCCAACTCAAGTGAGACATTCATTTGAGCAACGACATCAAATGGGTCACATATTTCTAGGATGATAGAGATGGCCAATTCACAACATTAATTAGACCGCACCCACATCTGCCAAAATACAATAGGGCAACGACTTTAGTTAGAGCTTTTTCTATTTTCTTTTTTAAGCAAAAGCAATTCAAAAAAAAAAAAAAGTACTTACTTCCATTGTTAAGTTAAATTTGTCAATCTTTATTGGTTCCAGGAAGCTTTCTTGAAAAAGCATATCTAGGTAATTTTGATTCCTAAGAACTTTGGTTTGCTAAAATAAAGCCTATCAACACTTTTTTTTTTCACTATTAATATGAATTCGGACAGGATAGATCCATATAAATTAAAGATATAAAATATTTTTTCTTAAACTTTTAAAAAATTCTCTGAATATATTTAAAGCTTAAATTCAAAATTTTTAATTAAAAAAGAATAAACTCTTATCATTTCATCTTAGTCCTTGTGAATAAAGCTTCTCATGACTTGTTATTTCTTCACACTAAGAATTTGTTGGAGAGAAACTAACCGGGATAATACTAGCATAAATTAATTTACCTGTCACAACCTATCTTTTTCAATTTTCTTTATATCTAAATTAAAAGGGAGTGGCTATATATCTATACGATCTTATCTCTACAAGCTTTTAATGCCCATACATGAAAATGTGGAAGTCTTTTTCATTTGAGGAAGGAATTAGAATTACAAGTTTGGAACTTGTCTCACATAGTTAAGTCTGCTGAGTTGGTAGATGTTAGTTTTCTAAAATTGTTCCATCATTTATGGAAGATGCTTCATTTGATTGTTTTGCTTAACCAACTGCTTCAGTAATTCTAATTATTAGAATTTCTTTGACAACAACATAAGAAAAGATATGCTCAATAGCTTTATTGATTTGGGTATTTTATATATATCAAGAAATTCAAAAATTCTTATTTAAACTTTGTTCATATTTTCATGTATGCTCAATGGCTTTATTGAATTGGTTTGTTGATGAAAATGCAAGAACTGTGGGGCTAAAAAAATTGTGGGTTTCAATCTCTCTATTGAACATGACTGGGATTTGCACAATCAATCCTTAGTAAAGTGAAAGCCGCACAAGAGAGTTCCTGAAAGCCAGTAGGAAGAATCAAGAATGTTTTTGTGGAAACTAAAGGACTTTGTGATTAGGACTTAACATTAAATTAGCAACCAAGGGTTTTAAAAAGGAGTGAGGAGCCAAGACTCCTGAATTAGAGGGGGCAAAAAGTATATATATTTTTAAATTAATTAATTAGAACTTATCTAAATTTATTTTTTTAGAATCGCTTAATTGCTTTCTATATATTTTTTTATATAAAGATAAATATTAAAAATAGTATAAATTTGTATACTATTACATGTATTTTTTAAAAATTGAAGGAAACAATTGCCCACTATTAACTGTATGTGACTCTACTATTGAAGTTCGTACTCTTTCAGTTATGAGATCTAGATTTTAAATTTACGGTCGGAATCCTTATATATAAAAGAAAGTTCAATTTTTTAACTTCCATCAAATTTTCGACATAAAATACTTCTTACAAAATGTATTGAACCAGTCTATGTCCATGTGAAGTCATGTTACAAAATAAAGGGAAGGTTTGGATAGAAAAATACCGTTAATTGACTTCAAATGAGAGGAGACAGTGGATGCCCTACTCCCTGATTAACACCTGATAGAAAGCTATGGAAATTGGGCAGATTGGTGGGGTAAGAGTGTCCTTAGCACTAATTGAATTGTCCTTTGTTAGACCTTTCTTCTCTAATTCACTCCCATGTGCCATTATTTCAAATTTCATATTATCTTTCAGTCTGTTCCCCTGAAACTCTCCTCTTCCACATCATCAATTAGGGTCTCAAATTCCTTACCAAAACCCTTTTTTTTTTAATTTCAACTATCCAATATTAATATGGATTTGCGTCCGGCAGACCCATTAAAGAGTAATATACTCTTTATAAGTTTTAAAGATACTTTATACTGTAAAATCAAACTCGATAACTCTAGTTTAGAGAAAAAAGAATTCATATTGTTCATCTCATTCCTTAGAGGTAAAAATCCTAAAATTTTACTATATATTGTATACAAGCTAATTAAACTTTCAACCCATATGTTGTTATTTTCACTTGTAATATGAAAGGATGACTTTTGGTTCAAAACACAAGGAAGATAAGGTCTGTGCATTTGCAAGTTAAAAAGTTTAGTACTCCTAGACTACTTTACTGTAGAAAAATATACGTATACCACTCTTGATTTTAGGTGAAGAGGCATAGCATTTTTTTTTTTTTTTTGCTTGGCATGTAATAAAGAATGATGAATCAAATTGTGGTCCAAAATGAAATTAAGTTCCAATGGCAGAAATAGTTGTAATTAAGAGAGAAGGGGTAAACCATATATAGTTGTAGTAGGACCACCAAATGATAATTTCAAATGATACAAAAGCAAGAAACCAAAGGAAAAATAAATTGACAAATAAAGAAAAAGGAAAACAATGATAAGAAAATACAATTTACCATCAATTAGCTAGGATTTTCATTATATACATGTGACTATCTCTACTCCCACTATAGGATATCATGGAAAACTCTGAGAAATCATAAATATTATAGGCCTGTGACTTATCATGACAACCCACTTACCCTGCTCACTCCATTTCTAACTCTCAATTCAAACACCACACAAAATCTGCGTGCAACTCTGCACAAAATTAAGTTTCATGTATGAAAAAAGAGAAATTTTTATATAGATTCAATCCATCACATTATTTATAAACTAATAAAATAATAAAATGATATGTTATAAGCAGATTCTATTCACCTCAACTAATATTAAGAAATCAATTAAATATATGTTTTTTTATTATCATATTGGTCTACAGGATGATGTGTCAAACTGAATATATATTTAAGAATTTGTCATGAAAAAGTTATATAAAAATAGTGGCAAAAAAATACCCACTCACATGTATTTGTTCATTTTTATTATTTTGTCTTTTTCATTAGTTTTAGTCTAAACTATCCATTTTTAGTCCATTTTATCCCTTAAAAGGAAAAGGGCTCCAGTGTGGCAGGGTTCCTTCAAGGTGGTGGTAGTGCAGTAGCAGATGGGTAACAAAGACTCTGAGGATATAGAAATGATGTCTTAGAAAGAAGGGACATGGGTTTTGTAGGTGCAGACTTGTGATGGAAACAAGCCAATATGCAACCAAAAATCATGCCTTTCAAGCAAGAATCAGCCAACCATACATATATTTACCCCCACTGATCTGTTATTTATTTTCGTGAATATATTTGTGGTGGTGGGGTTGTTTCATGCATCACCATTACAAAGCCTGCACTCTGATAGTCTGATTGTTTGTGGTCCACTTATGCTTCATTAGTGTGGACAAGATCTAGCACCATACACATCATAATCTCAAGTGGTCAACTATTAACTTCTTAGATCCAATGGCTGATATGACTTGTTGAGTTGCCATGTTGTTGTAGCTAATTACCACTATCTTTTGTTTCCTTAATTAAAATTCCACTCTTTTTACAAAAGCACTGCCTTCTTCTATCAATTGCATTACGTCATATGCAGCAATACCAACCAAGTGTTGCTTCTTGCGTGTTGATAACCATTTGTTTCAAATCCTATTCACAACTTTTTATTTGTTGATATTAAAGTCGTGTTTGGTATATAAAAAGTATAGGAAATGGAATTCCATTCTTAAATTGGTGATTTGGAATTCTAATATTTTTCTTTGGTATGTTATATAATAGGAATTGAAATTCTAATTTTGTTGGGTGTGATTCCATAAATAAGGACAATAAAATTCAAAAATTAATATTTTCCATAATCATCTTTGTTTTTTTCATAGTTATATGTTTGATAACTATTAAAATGTTTATTGAAAAAAAAAATAGGTCTAGAGATATTATTGGAATATAAAATTTTATTGAAAAAAAAAAGATAAATAGATTCCAAATACCAACAAAAATTAATGAATTGAAATCCTAGAATATTAAGTAATTAGAATTCTATTTCGTATAAAATAAAGTATCAAATGTAAATTTGGAATTGGAATCCTATTTCTACTCCAAAATTTAGTATATCAAACATGCTCTAAAGGTATTGATAAAACTTTCAGCTATTTACATTCCGATGCTTAATTTGTTAAAGTGGAAAAACTTAGATGGAAAGTTTAAAAGATAGAAGAAAAGTTGATAATTATAGCGCAACTAATTTCATATTGATTTAAGTCATTTTGAATTACAATTATCAAGCACAACTTGAGATTAATAAAACTAATTTCAAATTAATTTAAATTATTTTAAAATAATAATGAATCAATAATTATATATCTAATTAATTAGATTTACATATTATTATTAGTTCAGTTCATAAATAAATACATTAATCTAATCCAAAAAAAATTCATTACCATATCACAAATCTATATTTTAAAAATGAAAATTGAGATGAATAATATATAATAATTGTACCAATAAATTTTACAGTATTTGCAGTCTGTTTTTGAGCTCAATAAAGTCTTTTTGTTTGATAAAAAAAAGAAAAAATTATTATTTATTTCCCCTAATTTGAATAATACATTAATACATATATAATATTTAAAAAATATACTATTTGTTTTCTATAGTTTGATATAATATATTAGTTTTCTATTAGGTTTGAAAAAAGATATAATATACTAATAAAAAAGATATTTTTTTTCTCGAGAGGTATTAGTCTAATAAATTAAATTTACAGAAGGTATTAATGCAATATATCAAAATTTCATAAATAAATAATATAATTTTTAAACCTAAAGAGAATGCTAATGTATTATATCAAGTAAGAGAAAATAAATAGTAATTTTAAAAACAAAAATTGTACCAATAACTTTTAATTTAGTGGTACTAATTTAGTAATTATAATTCTAAAATTTTAAATTTAAATCTCCCATCAACTTATTTATGCTGAAAAAGTAATGTAT
>CATIWF010200993.1:0-12752 GCA_949630135.1 Balakata baccata
AGAAATTATAAAGGTATAAATTCTGAATTTTCTTTGATTAAATTAGTTTTAATTGGCACATGAAAATCCTTAGATTCGGGTTTTGAAAATTTTTATTTTCCGCTGCGTTATATGTATGTGATACATGATCAAAACCCTTCAGTAACACCCTCGACTTTCTCTTATGCATTATTACATGCATTTCATTTAGAAATATTCATTTTATAAGTTATTCACACGAAACACATGCATACATAGGAATTTTAGCTAGAACGTGCTCACGAGATAAACTTGCCACGAGTCGGTTTATCGCAATAGGAGCAAGTTGTACGTTCTAATTATAATTTAAATAAGGACACAAGATATTGAAAATGAAATAAAATAAAATGATTAAATTTGAAATAAACGAAATTTGGCATAGTGAAATTAATTAAATTAGACAATTTAACTAGATAGTATTTTTGGCAATAACTAGGTACATGTAAAAATATAGAATAAATAATAATAATAATAATAATAATAATAATAATAATAATAATAATAATAAGAGAATTTGAGTCAGCTAACTTTGAGAAAAAGCTGTCTTGGCCTCTTGTACACCATTAGTTTCTTCTTCTGTTCCTCTTTGTTTTTCTTTCCAATTTCTTCTAAAAGCTCAACCATAAATGGTCACAAAGGTGAGTTATTTATTGTTTCCTTTATTGTTAATCATAATTTCAATGTTGTTGGATCAGAGTTTAAATAATATAAAGTGACTATATCACTTTTTGAGTTCTGTTTTGGGGGCAATATATTTGTGCTCCGTTTCCTTCATGATAAAGATTGATTTTGGAGAAATACAAAACATCAAACTTTTAGCTTTATGTCTTAGGTTTATGGATATATAAATAGTTTTTCATTTCTATGGAAAGATATTGGCATCAGACTGGAAATGGTTTAATTGTGGAACCTAGCTGAATCCCTTGCTGTTTTGATTATTGTTCTATATGATAGACTTGGTAATTGAGGAAACTCAAAACATAAAAGTTGTAGATATATGTGTTATCAATTGTATACTAAATTTCAGGACCAGAATATGGGCAGATTTTGAGTTATGGGTAAGAGAGTTATGTCTGTTCCACATTTGAGCTGCCTGCTTAGTGTCCTGTACAAGTCAAGTCAGTTATTTTCCAATTTTGAGCTCCTTATATACATAATATGTAAATGGCGAAACCATTAAAGTTATAGGTATATGTCTTAGCTAAAGTTTGGCACAAATATTACCTAAATATGTTATGTATTGTATGAGATATGGCCTTAAGAAATCATACAGGTCCGAATACCAACCCTGTTCTTGACTAGTCAAAAGTACCCTACTATATGAGGACTTTGAGGCAGAATGGATGAAATTTGTCGACATAAAAAATGTTTCATTTTAACATATATATGTTTATACAAAGTTTCATTAAAATATAACTTACACATTGTAAGATATGAAGAAGTAAAATTGCTGTCCCAAAACTGTCTAAGGGCATAAACATGGCAGAAAATAGAATATGTATATAAATTTCATCAAAAATTATACAAAAGTCTCATTTTTCTGAAATTTAGATATGTTATATCCCTACATGTTGTCTTTAATTAGAAATAAGAATTATACAAATTGGACTAGTATATAAAAAGTTATAGGTTACTTGACATATGAAGGTCACACTACCATAATACCAAACCCTAGTTAGCGGTCCATATTATACATATTTCAATTTCTTTAAGTTCCACTAAGTTTATTTAGCTACCAATTGACCAAGTATACATTCAATTAGGCCCACAACATATTAGAGAGCTTCAAGGAAGTGAAAAACAGTAAGTTAGAAGCTCAATATCAAAAGAAAATATGAGTTTAATTATCAAACGATTTCTTTAGTACTTTTGTTTATTGCGTGCTATGTGACTTGACTTGTTGCTATATGAATTACGTGGTTGTTACGGTAAGGATATGATATAAAAAGGTGATGGATGACTTAAATGCATGGTTACATGGTTGTATTTTCTTACATGAAAATGATTGACGATTCAATATGCAAATGTGATACAAATGCAATGGTAAAGTAATGATTGTTGCAAATGCATATGCTTATGGATTTCAAAAGGTGTTATGACTAGCTAAATAGCATTGTAAAGTAAAGAGGCCTATGGCCTAAACAAATGTTCAAAAGCAAAAGAAAAGGCCAATGGCCTAACAAATGTACAAATGTTACAAATGATCAACCTAACTAGCAAATGCAAATGTTCACATGGAAACCCGGGACATTGTCTGTTTAGCCTGGTCACAACAAAAGGAAAATGATATAAGCATAAGCAAATGAAATGTTTACATGATTTAGTATTATTTATATTCATATGATGTTGATAAATAGAATGATATGTAAAATGTGTATGAATGGCGAATTATTACTTGTAATTATGATTGACTTGATACTTTAGAAAGCTTTTGATGATTATTCTTATTGAGTCGCAACTCACCAAATTGCATCATCTTTTAGGCAAAGAAGAGTAATTAGCTCATTTTAGAGGTGCATACCATATAAAAGATGTGGATCATAGGTCACCGACCGAGGCTCACCAATCTCTCTCCTTGCATTTCACATATGTATAGGGATATGTCTTTTATGTTTTGGATTGTATGTCTGCATATGTATAATATAGTGAATACGTAGTGATATATATATATATATATATATACAAGCTATTATACTTTGCTGAATTGTTAAATGCTACAAAGTGGTATTGTTATATGATTAAAAAAATTTATCCCTCATTATAAACAAAACTCTGTCTTATTCTATGCAATATACGATAGCATGATATAAGTTTAAGTGATATCCATATGTATACGGTGTTACAATGGTTGTTTCTGATGTCTTGTATTGCTTTTGCTACATCTTTTCTAGTTCAGATTTCTAATTGGAAAATAATGATTTTCATCTATATATTTAGAATTTATTTATGCAGGTATTGATTAATGCAATATTTAAAATATTAGTGTGAAGCATAGAGTTATAGGTAATGTGAATAATAGTCTTTGGAGGTCCATATTGAAGAAATTCAACAACAATCCACTAAGGCCACTCCCAATCAATAGCTTGCATTTCCTATAGATCTAATGGCCTCCTTAATCAAAGCAAAAGCATTATATCCTTCTAATTATAAGAAAACATCTTCTTCTATATTGGACACAATAGTAAATTCTATGGGTGAATTTCATCCACGGTCCTCCAATTATATAACTCGTAACAATTCGGTACCTGAAAGATTATTTGTAATACAAATGTACCTAAATTATCTAACTCATAACAGCTTGGTATCTTAAAGATTATTTGTAATACAACAGTACCTCAATTTTTATTTTGTAACACAAAAATACCTCAACTTTTATTTTGTAACTAAATAGTACTTTCGTATTAGAATGTTAGTCTTCTTAACATAAATGTGATATAAAATATCCACATCAAATAAATTTTAATAAAAATAAAATTAGATATAATATTCACATCAAATAAATTTCAATTTTATTGACTGTGTATTACAACTAATTTTGTTTTTATTAAAATTTTTCTCGACATTTCATGTTATACTTCTGTTAAAGAAACTAAGAGATATTTGTTTTTTTTATTAAAATTTTTCTCGACATTTCATGTTATACTTCTGTTAAAAAAACTAAGAGATATTTGAGAGTGTTGTTAAGTGTTCCAAAAGTGGGTTTTAAATTTTTTTGATTTAATTGACTATTTTTTAAAATTTTTATGAAGTTTTTTTTTCAAATATTCTTTTGGAAAAAATATCTATTTATCTGTGTTTACCAAAAATATTTTTTAAAACTCAAAAAAGTTAAAAATGCAATTTTTTTTTTCCGAAAAACGTTTTTTCCAAACATAATGCTAAATGAACCCTAATAGTTGAAGACGTAAGTACTATTTAGTTACAAAATAAAAGTTGAGATACTTTTGTATTACAAATAATTTTTAAAGTACTGAATTGTTACAATTTACATAATTGGGGTACCTTTGTATTACAAATAATCTTTCAGGTACCGAGTTGTTACGAATTAGATAATTGAGGTACCTTTGTGTTACAAATAATCTTTCAGGTACCGAGTTGTTACGAGTTATATAATTGGAGAACTGTGGATGAAATTCACCCCAACTTCTATAAATAATAATATCTTATCAAATATAGTAAAGAACACAACCATATCTCCTAGTCTTTAGAAGAGAGAATAACGTTGTTTTCTTATTTGGAGTGAGAATTATTTTTTCATAAAATCTTTATGGCGTCAGAGCTTACAAGTAGCTCACTCACATCAATTCTCTTGGTCAACACTACTCTTATTAAAGTAAATCATGGAATTGAACTCACTCTCCAAACTCTTCATTAATGTTCTAACCTAATATGTCTAAAACTTGACAACATGAACTTTCTTCTTTGGCGTTCACAAATGGAGCTACTCATTCAGATTACAAACATGGCACAACACCTTATTGAATACAACGAACCTTCATAAGAAATAACAAAGGAAGACAAAACTTAGATAAACATGAATTACCTCATGTGGAATAGGAATGATGGTCTTCTCACTGCCTTCTTTCTAAAAAATGTCAAAACTGTAGTACTTGTTACTCTTGAAGATGTAGGTTCAGTCTCCAATGTGTGGAAGTTAATAGAATAACAAATTCTCCCCACTACAGTGGAAGAGGAGATGATTTTGAATGAATTTCTTATGTACTTACAAAAGGTAGTCTCTCTATTGATGACTATGTGAAGAAATTCAAAGGAAATTGCAACAGCCAGGCTGCCATCAAGAAGCCAATTGATGAAACAAAAAGAGTATTTCAACTTGCAAGGGGTCTTGGACCAAAAAAAAATTTCACACTACTATGCTTAAAAAACCACCATATCCTTCATTCCACCAGTTTGTCATAGCACTTTAAGCCTATGAACAACTAAATTTCAATAACACTATTGGACAATATCCCAATCCTCGATATGATAATGCTTAATTTGCACAAAGAGGAAGAGGTCATGGTAGGAATGGAGGCATATACAATTCTCATGAGCATGGTTTCAATCTTGTAGTGAGATATAGATCTCAAAACAACTATAATTCTACTAACCATGCAGAACAATTCTATAGAAATCTCCTTGACAATAAAAATGGTAAGAAAGATAAGGACACGATATGACTACCCCAGTGTCAGCTAAAGCAAACTCCAATGCCAGCTCTACACTGGTCTATACTAGAGCATTGCCCTTTTGCTTTGGGCAATTTCTTTTGATATGGCCTAGCTGTTTACATCTGAAGCAAACTCCAATGCTAGCTCTGCACTTACCAAAGTGATGTCTGTTGCAAGAACCATATTGGGGAGCATCTTCTCTAGGCTGTGTCTAGGTACTACCTGTAGTTGATGTAGCTTTAGAGGGTTGTCTCCTCCTCTGTGAACCTCCGTATGACCGGCTTGTTCCAGTATCCTTGATATGGCCGGCCCTTCTTACCTAATTGCTGGGCTACTAGAGCTAACTAGCTTTTATTCTCTTCATCAAACTGCTTCCTCTTTCTCTTCTCAGGAGTGATGACAAAAGCAACTAACTCACCATAATCCTTATGGCGTAAGCATATAATGATATCCCTTATCTCATTGCTAAGGCCATCCTCGAATCGCCTGCACATGTTGCTCTCTGTAGACATTAGCTTTGGATTGTACTTGCTCAATCAAGTAAACTCGCTCTCATATTCCATCATGGTCATCCTGCCCTATCGGAGGTTTATGAACCTTTTCTTTTATTCATCAAAATAGATTTGAGGAACATATTTGTCCTTAAACTTCTCCAGGAAGAACTCCTATGTCACTGGCTCAGCCACTCATGCTTTCATAAGAATAGTCTTTCACCAATCATAGGAGTCAGCCTGCAGCAATGAAACAACAAATCTTGAATTATCCTCCTCTAGGATCTGTATGTCTCTAAACACTAGCTCAGTGTACTCAATCCAATGTTCTATATCGGTAGGGTTACCTATCCTTTTGCCTAAAAAGATAGTTGCTTCATACTTCTTAAGCCTATCAATCTGGATAATGGGCTTGGGCGACGGTGGAGGTGGAGTAAGGGGTTGCTGTTATGGAACCATCGTGAGAAGTTAAAAAAATCCTTCATCACTTGGAAGAAAGGGTTCTAGGCCATATTAGCTTGATTAGCAGGTTGATTAAAATCCCCAAAATGTAACATCCTACCATATAGCAAGCTAATCACTACTATACAGGGGTGTGCTACTCAAACTATAACATAATAAACCTTAAAACTCTGTGTCTGAATTAAGATCTTTTCTCAACCTAATTTAGTTTTGAATTCTTCTTAACATGCACTAATAAATGCACATTTATCATTATACTTAAATCCCAAATATTGTAGTAATAAACATGATTAAAATTTGTTATGGGGTTAAACATGCCCAAATAAAACCTTATTAAACAATCCAAGACTGAAAGGAAATTAAAACCATAAAATTCTTTATTACATATCCAAAACAACCAAATATGAATAATAAATAAATAATGGTAAAAGAATGTATGAAGTCCAACTTTAAGGTCATGAATGATCTGCTCTAACAAAACCTTGGGCTATTCATATGTCAATCTCTTTTATAGCTCTAAGACCTATGTGCAAGAAACCCATACTCTAAGTTACTGAAAGGTTAGTGGTACATATAAGCACAATAATCTATCACATAGGTCATGGCATCATAAGCATGTGATATCATATGCTTGATCATGTCGTTATACTAGTGTTCATTTCCATCATATCTCATATATAACAAGGCAATCATATAAATTTTTAACCTATGAGCGTACCTGGTCGTAGAAGCTATTTGCATCTCATTAAACCATGAGATCACAATCATTATAAATATCCATATCAATTATGCATATCAACTATGATTCATACATCAAGATATCTTTTATTTAATCGCCCAATACTCAATACTTTGACTATTTGGATACAGGTCATGAATAGGAGCTTAAGCCACCCTATCTATTAATTGAGATAATGTGAGCAAATAAGTCAAGTGCACTCCCTAGAAACTTGGGCCTACTTGACAAAGAAATAAAAGGTTGTTAGTAAAAAGGATCAAAAGCGCTCCTTCAGAGCTTAAGCCTCCTTGTCTATACAATACTACTTTGAGATAATTCTTGAGGTACTAAAATAACCCTAAATGGCATGCCATCAATCCTATAGGTAGTCCTAGCACGAGTAACTGAGCATTTATAGTATGTTATGTACTGTTTAACTATTCTATTTACCATTCACAATTTTTTGTTTTCATAATATATACCATGTGCATACATAAACTAACCTGTATGATTCACATACCTTCTTTTTCTTTTTTACCATAGAGTCATCCATGCTCATATGAACTCAATACCATTATAATATGATGTCATTCATGCTTATCCAACATCATAAGAGGTGTATACATATATGGCATGGCATATAGAAGTATTTAAAACACATTTCAGCATGTTACAGTCTAGTCATGGGCATGACATATGACAGTCACGGCCGTGATAGTCATTAGTGGTGAATGGTTATGTACCATTATCAAACATGATTCATAGGGCGTGACAGTTATAGTCACGGTAGTGAATTTAGGTTTTCAACCTATAATCATCTTTGGATAGCATATAACCATCCAAAAATCACACACAAGGGTTATATAGTGGTCTATGTGCCACCCAACCTAGCAACACATAATATCATCATGCTAAAACATGCTTTCCACTTTGAATTCCTCATAAACATGGCATAATCAATTCTTCAACTAAATATAGTCATATATTATTCAAGAAATCATTATCTCATTTCATCATGCCATATTTGAGGTTAATCATTAAGTCATTTGCTCATACGAGCTCTATGTATCTATTACATGTCATTGCAAAAACCTTGAATCAATAACTCATCAATTATAAGATTTGCAAGCCACAATCCCATAGGCAATTCATGTCATCTTAAGACATATACTCTCTCAAGACATAAAAAGGAAAACCAATTCTCATCTCATGCCATTAACATTATGATGTTTCAAGAAACATATCATTTATTTGAATTATCAATTCTCATTCCATAAAGTCTCTTAAGTAATACAACAAAGGCGCTAAATTCATTCAATTAACATACCAAGACATCAAACACATGCAAAATATTTCGAATTAAAATGCGTATTTGTACAGACACAAAAATGGAGCTGTAAATACCCGTAATAGCATTCCCTCACCTGTTAGTGGCTTCACCACCGTTACCTTCCTCACCTAATACGAAATTAATACCAAAAAAAACATTAAATCATGTCTAAATCGAAGCTCTACTTGAAAAATATAAATCCCCAAATATGAAAATCTGAAACCCTAGGTGGGATTCTTCAAAATCGTGTTTTAAACCCTTGAATCGTAAGAAATAACTCTCTAGAAGTGGAAACCCATGAAAACTTACCTTCGTAGAACAAAAATAGAGATGGAAGATGGAGGGTGAACACTCTGAAAATTCACAACCCAAGCTTAAATCCTTGATTTTCTAGTTTAATCTTTGTTTTAGCTTATGGTTTAGTGTTTTTCTAACTTAAGAAATCAAGGAAAAATGATGGAAAAAGACTAGAATGAAGTTCTAGAGTCTAGAGTGACTGATAGTGTTTTTCGTGACATTTCATATGAGAACGATGAGTATTTAAAATTGTATAGTGGTGTCACACCCTTGACACTCAATAGTGGTGCAAAATACACCACTTTGTGTCACGGACGTGAACATCCCTTCCTTAACTATTTTTTATTCTTTTCGTCTAGTTCCTTGTCCCACAACCCTTGGCCACTTGTATGACACTCATGTAAACATATTTCATAGAATTCCAAGCCCTAACTAACGAGCATTACATCTCTCCCCCTTGAAGAAATTTCATCTTGAAATTTACCTGATGAAATGTTATGGACATTGGGCTCTCAAAATCTTTTCACTTTCCCATGTGGCCTCTTCTAAAGCATGGTTCTTCCATAAAACCTTGACCAATGGTACTTTCTTGTTTCTGAGTTCTTTGACCTCTCTAACAAGGATCTAGACTAGTTCCTCTTCATAAGTAAAGTTCGGTCTCACCTCTATACTCTCTACTAGAATGATGTGAGAAGGGTCTGACTTGTATCTCCTCAACATGGAGATGTGCAACACACCAATAATCTTGCTTAACCCTAGTGGTAGAGCAAGCTTATAAGTAATTGGTCCAATTTGCTCTAGGATCTCATAAGGCCTAATGAATCTTAGGCTCAGCTTACCCTTCTTTCTGAATCTCAACACTTTCTTCCAAGGGAAAAAAATTAAGGAAAACCTTATCTCCAACTGCATGCTCTGTATTTCACCTCTTGAGATTTGCACATGATTTTTGCCTGTTTGAAGCCACTTTGAATATATCTTATATAATCCGGACCTTTTGCTCTTGTTTCTTGAATTAAGTTTGGTCCTACCAGCTTCCTCTCACTGAGTTCTGTCTAACATACAGGGGTATGACACTTCCTGCCATATAATGCCTCACAACACTACAAGAAAAATACAAAATAGTGATGGACAAATTCAGTCACAAATTGTCAATTATCCATCACTAAACATTATTAGTGATGGATTAGTGAAGGAATTATTCTGTTGCAGTTTTGCTCCTTGTAAAGCATCTATCACTCTATTCAATGACAAAAATTAGTGATGGATTTTCGATCACTAAAATATGGCCGAAGCAGCCACTTAAGTGACAAAAGTAACAACAAATTTGTGAAAGACTTGTCGTTGGAAAATAGTGACGGAATTGTTTCCTTTACTATGTTACCCAAAGTTTGGTGAGAGACCTTATCTGTAGCTAAATTTTATTTTTTTCCATTTTAAATTTCAATTGGATGAAATACATCTCTACTATGAGCTATTGCATCTCTACAAGATATTTTTATGAACAAATTATAAATAAATAGCAAAATATTTTTAAAAGCTACATTTTAAAATATTTTTGATTTGATGTCTTGATAAATATGTAATAATTAAAAATCCTACAAGATTAAACATATAGGGTCCTAGAGGTGGATCTCTCTGAGAGGATTGAACTGAATGGTTGGCAAAACGAGACATCTCTGCTATGAGCTATCGCATCTCTGCATGCATCTCTTCCCAAATCTCTATGTGCATCTCTTCTCGTATCTCCGCATGTATCTCTTCTCGTATTTATTGCATATCTTGCATAATGGTAGCCCACAGTAGCTCTGCATTTGAGTCTAGCAAGGTGGCACTAGAGTATGAGGAAGAGGTGCCACTATAGAAATATTGTGCCTTGTTGCCCATCCCTTATACTTGTCACTTTTACTGGCCACCATCTGCCTCTAAAAACAATTGCCTCAAATCTGGCTTATTCGATCCCTCCACTGAATGAGAAGAGTCTCTCTAAGGGCCCTGACTCTATCTTACAATACAAATTTAGACAAGCAAAAGTATAAATTGCATGAAATTAATTGAAACGACAAATTAATGAATTTTTTTTATGAGAAAACTTTATGAGTTCAGTAAAAATTTACTGCGACAGTCTTGGACCGCTAATCTACATACTCAATTCCTAAAGCAGTCTTTGTTGCATGAGTCACCTCAAAAAGTTTTACCCAATCTAGTTCACGTCTTAACTCCTTTGCCTAATATGAAAAAAATAAATAAAACACATTAATTACAAAATTAGATGCATAATACATAAATAAGTTAAAATTTTATGAAAATATTTTATAGCCCTAATATTAATATTAAAAATAGCAAACTAAAGTCAATATTTCATAACGAATATACCATCCATGCGCTACACTCAACCTGTTGGAGTTTGCACATGCATCTGATATACGTTACGCAGCAAAAATAAAATTTTACGAACTCCAAGAAGAAGAATCAACCTATGTAGCCATGAACAATTAAAACTATCTAATAGCAGAAGTTTATTACCTTTCAAAACGAGTACCCTTTCTTTAATTCTCTTCTTACCGAGTTATAGCAAACCACAGTAATCCTTTAGGATCACCTTTGATGGTATCTACGCGAAAGGAAAAATGAGAAAACTGTTTAGGGAATGGGTTGGTTTAATCTATTGTGCTAGCAAAAGATTAATCCTTTGAGAGAAGAAGAGGAGAAGAATTGACACTCAATTCTCTATTTTGCAGCAGCTAAAATAATCTATAAAAGAACTATTTATAACCCATACGAAATTAGGGTTTAAAACCCTTGATTATAGAATCCTAATTAGATTAAAATTCCTAATATGTCACATGTCCCGATCTGGAAAGTAATTTCCCACTCAGGGAATTGCCCATGTTGAGCGAATACCGATCGGGAAACCACCTTACCCGATCGGGACTTGGTTCTGTTTCAATCCAGTAGCTATTACCGATTGGGATACTTATTTTCCAGATTGATACCTTTGTTTGGACTTGGATTTTTATCTAGACTTGGATTTTTGTCTGGACTTGGATTTTCTCTCACTATTTTGGATCCAATCCAAAAGCCTATGACACTTCTTCTTCACACCTTCAATGCATGTGACCTATTAGGTTCTCAGCTATGTTGGCTACTCGGATTGACACTTAATCTCGAGCAGATAATAAGCGGTATCTAACAACACATCATGAACCCCAATTAGCCAGAAAGTAATTGTTTAACTATGAACCTTTCCATAGACAATTATTCTTGCAATTCATCCTTTCACTATTCTGTACCCTACTCAGTTAAGAGCACGGATTATGTGTCAGCTTCCATTAGACTGACTATGTCACATCTAGTCTGAGTAATGTTAAATCTTGTCTTAAGATTCATTACTTTAAAGACATATCACTGAAGACTATCTTTATGATATTTCCACTCTGGCTAGAGATTCCTGAGTAATGATCTTGACAAGAGGCTATGGGTATACCCTCTTTCTATCAGGAGTGGTAAATCCTTTGTTGGCTACTCAACTACCTTCGAATACCTCAAGCTGTACCCAATCACCACCCTATGAGCGACCTTTCATAAGGCAATAAGGAATGCAATCAAAGTACAAGATTAGTATCCAAGATAACTTTAAGCACCTCAAGTTTGGGGATACTTACACGAATGCTATGATGAGACTATCAATGACATAGAATAGAGGATCCATGTGATGGTCTCATATCAAGTCATCCAATGAACTTGACTACCTTAGCAAGCATCCACATGTTAACTCTACACAACTCATATCTATAGATTATGAGATCCACTACCTGATCTAATCAAGGAGTATAACATCTGTCTGTCCCGATTGACAATGTCCAGTCTTGTTAATCCTATGATTAGGGACAATTTAGATATAACCATAATTACACATGATAGGAATCTGAATATCTTGATCCCATCACGATTTCCTTCATACTATGTTTATATCATAGACTTCATCAATTAATTTAAGATCCAATCTATTCATAACACAAATGAATATCAATTAGGTAAAGATGCCTTTATTCATATAAAATTAGTTTGTACAATAAGTGCTAAAGGTGATTGCCTTTAGAGCACCTCTCTCACACATAAGATGCATGTGCTGTTAGAGATGTGCCCAAAAGGCAATCGCCTTAAGCACTTAGTGTACACATTCATAAAGGCATTCTTTCATTATATTAGTATTCATTTGCATATGAATTGATATAGATCTTAAACTGATTAATGAAAGTCCATGA